>JAGDYQ010000128.1:41405-168346 GCA_021962125.1 Bulinus truncatus | reverse complement strand
ACAACACTGACTGAACTCACACTGACTAATCTGACACAGACATTTATAGCAATTTTTAAATTCATTCATGAACAAGTTTTGTCGCTCACATTCACCAATGACTCAAATAAAAAGTCAAATACTTTCATTTTAGGTGACCAGAATGTGTACAAGGCAGTGAGCCTTCTGTGTAACGGTAATTTGACAACACACACACACACACGTGTGTAACTGTCTCACGAAGAAGGACTTCTCAAGTCGCATGTCATCAAAGGCTAGTACTGTCAAAGTACTGTGTTACTGAGAGCTTTGAGTGGGCGGGGAGAGGGGGGGGATCGCTCAGAGCTGGACTAACGTCAAACATCAGACTGGGATAGAAGATTGTCACGTCACGATACACTACTGTGACTGGGATAGAAGATTGTCACGTCACGATACACTACTGTGACTGGGATAGAAGATTGTCACGTCACGATACACTACTGTGACTGGGATAGAAGATTGTCACGTCACGATACACTACTGTGACTGGGATAGAAGATTGTCACGTCACGATACACTACTGTGACTGGGATAGAAGATTGTCACGTCACGATACACTAAAGTGACTGGGATAGAAGATTGTCACGTCACGATACACTACTGTGACTGGGATAGAAGATTGTCACGTCACGATACACTACTGTGACTGGGATAGAAGACGTTGTCACGTCACGATACACTACTGTGACTGGGATAGAAGATTGTCACGTCACGATACACTACTGTGACTGGGATAGAAGATTGTCACGTCACGATACACTACTGTGACTGGGGATAGAAGATTGTCACGTCATGATACACTACTGTGACTGGGATAGAAGATTGTCACGCTTCACGATACACTACTGTGACTGGGATAGAAGATTGTCACGTCACGATACACTACTGTGACTGGGATAGAAGATTGTCCGTCAATGATATGACTACTGTGACTGGGATAGAAGATTGTCACGTCGCGATACACTACTGTGACTGGGATAGAAGATTGTCACGTACAGCGATTATAAGCAATTACTAAATGACTGATCAGAATAAGATTGTCACGTCATACAATACACTGTGACTGGGATAGAAGATTGTCACGCCACTGATACACTACTGTGACTGGGATAGAAGATTGTCACGTCACGACACACATCACTGTGACTGGGATAGAAGATTGTCAATGCCAGTTTCCTTCATGCTACTTACTTCGGACTGACAGGAAGATTGTCACGTCACGATACACTACTGTGACTGGGATAGAAGATTGTCACGTCACGATACACTACTGTGACTGGGATAGAAGATTGTCAATGTCACCGATACACTACTGTGACTGGGATAGAAGATTGTCATGTCAAGACATACTACTGTGACTGGGATAGAAGATTGCCACGTCACGATACACTACTGTGACTGGGATAGAAGATTGTCACGTCACGATACACTACTGTGACTGGGATAGAAGATTGTCACGGGCCACGATACACCACTGTGACTGGGATAGAAGATTGTCACGTCACGATACACTACTGGGAGAATATCGTCGTCATTGTAATACTTGCTGCACTGGGATAGAAGATTGTCACGTCACGATACAACAAAAGTGACTGGGATAGAAGATTGTCACGTCACGACACTAAAGTGACTGGGATAGAAGATTGTTACCGGCCACGATACACTAAAGTGACTGGGATAGAAGATTGTCACGTCACGTATACACTAAAGCACGTGACATAGAAATATTTGTCACGCCCATACAATTGTAAGCACTGACAGAAGATTATCACGTCATGATACACTAAAGTGACTGGGATAGAAGATTGTCACGCCACGACACCAAAGTGACTGACATTGTCACGGGCCACGATACTGTGACTGGGATAGAAGATTGTCACGTCACGATACACTACTGTGACTGGGATAGAAGATTGTCAATAAAGAAATTTTTATAATAAGTGAGGGATAGATTGTCGCAAATACATAAAGTGATGGATAGAGATACGTCAAGATACACTACTGTGACTGGGATAGAAGATTGTCACGTCACGATACACTACTGTGACTGGGATAGAAGATTGTCACGTCACGATACACTACTGTGACTGGGATAGAAGATTGTCACGTCACGATACACTACTGTGACTGGGATAGAAGATTGTCACGTCACGATACACTACTGTGACTGGGATAGAAGATTGTCACGTCAAGATACACTACTGTGACTGGGATAGAAGATTGTCAAGTCACGATACACTACTGTGACTGGGATAGAAGATTGTCACGTCACGATACACTACTGTGACTGGGATAGAAGATTGTCACGTCACGATACACTACTGTGACTGGGGATAGAAGATTGTCACGTCACGATACACTACTGTGACTGGGATAGAAGATTGTCAGCGTCACGATACACTACTGTGACTGGGATAGAAGATTGTCACGTCCACGATACACTACTGTGACTGGGATAGAAGATTGTCAAATAAATAAAAACGTCACGATACACTACTGTGACTGGGAATAAATAAATTTAAAAGGAGAGATTTTATAGTGATAAGACTTTAAAGTCCTGATAGAAGATTGTCACGTCACTGATACACTAGTGTGACTGGGATAGAAGATTGTCACGTCACGATACACTACTGTGACTGGGATAGAAGATTGTCACGTCCCGATACACTAGTGACTGGGATAGAAGATTGTCACGTCACGATACACTAAAAATATGTATTTTTTTTATTAAAACTGTGACTGGGATAGAAGATTGTCACGTCACGATACACTAAAGTGACTGGGATAGAAGATTGTCACGTCACGATACACTACTGTGACTGGGATAGAAGATTGTCACGTCACGATACACTACTGTGACTGGGATAGAAGATTGTCACGTCACGATACACTACAGTGACTGGGATAGAAGATTGTCACGTCACGATACACTACTGTGACTGGGATAGAAGACTGTCACGTCACGATACACTACTGTGACTGGGATAGAAGATTGTCACCTCACGATACACTACTGTGACTATGGGATAGAAGATTGTCAAGATCACGATACACTAAAGTGACTGGGATAGAAGATTGTCACGTCACGACACACTAAAGTGACTGGGATAGAAGATTGTCACGTCACGATACACTAAAGTGACTGGGATAGAAGATTGTCACGTCACGATACACCAAATACTGGATAGAAGATTGTCACCGGGAAGGATACACAAAAGTGAGTGAGAAGATTGTACAAACGATACACTACTGTGACTGGGATAGAAGATTGTCACGTCAAAACACCAAATGAGAGGGATAGAAGATGCACGATACACTAAAGTGACTGGGATAGAAGATTGTCACCGCCACGATACACTAAAGTGACTGGGATAGAAGATTGTCACGTCACGATACACTACTGTGACTGGGATAGAAGAGTGTCACGTCACCACGATACACTAAAGTGACTGGGATAGAAGATTGTCACGTCACGATACACTAAAGTGACTGGGATAGAAGATTGTCACGTCCTCGATACACTACCGTGACTGGAGTAGAAGATTATCACGTCACGATACACTACTGTGACTGGGATAGAAGATTGTCACGTCCAATGATACACTACTGTGACTGGGATAGAAGATTGTCACGTCACGATACACTACTGTGACTGGGATAGAAGATTGTCACGTCACGATACACTAATGTGACTGGGATAGAAGATTGTCACATTAGCCGATACACTACTGTGACTGCGGGATAGAAGATTGTCACGTCACGATACACTAATGTGACTGGGATAGAAGATTGTCACGTCAAGGTACACTACTGTGACTGGGATAGAGGATTGTCACGTCACATACACTCAATGTGACTGGGATAGAAGATTGTCACGGCCATCGATACACTTTACTGTGACTGGGATAGAAGATTGTCACGTCAATACACTAAAGTGACTGGGATAGAAGATTGTCACGTCAGGGATACACTAATGTGACTGGGATAGAAGATTGTCACGTCACGATACACTACTGTGACTGGGATAGAAGATTGTCAGGTTCACTATTACATTAATGTGACTGGGATAGTAGATTGTCAATGTCAACATACACTCAAAGTGACTGGGATAGAAGATTGTCACGCTCACGATACACTATTAAGTGACTGGGATAGAAGATTGTCACTTCAATGATACACTAAAGCTACTGATATAGCATCTTGTCACTTTACGTATACACTACTGCTACTTGGATAGAAGATTGTCAATGTCAATGATTTACACACTAAAGTGACTGGGATAGAAGATTGTCACGTCACGATACACTAAAGTGACTGGGATAGAAGATTGTCACGTCACGATACACTACTGTGACTGGGATAGAAGATTGTCACGTCACGATACACTAAAGTGACTGGGATAGAAGATTGTCACGTCATGATACACTTAAGTGACTGGGATAGGGAAGATTGTCACGTCACGCATACACTTAAGTGACTGGAATGGGAAGATTGTCACCACACTATACTCTTAAGTGACTAGGATAGGCATTGTCACAAAACATGCCATCATCAGATTTGTATTAGAAGATTGTTGTCACGTCACAATACACTACTGTGACTGGGATAGAAGATTGTCACGTCACGATACACTACTGTGACTGGGATAGAAATTTGTCACGCTACTGCTGACACTATTTGTGACTTTGGGATAGAAGATTGTCACGTCACGATACACTACTGTGACTGGGATAGAAGATTGTCACGTGGGAATACACTACTGTGACTGGGATAGAAGATTGTCACGTCACGATACACTACTGTGACTGGGATAGAAGATTGTCAATGGCCACGATACACTGTATTGTGACTGGGATAGAAGATTGTCACGTCACGATTCACTACTGTGACTGGGATTGAAGATTGTCATGGGGCCAAGATACACTCACTGTGACTGGGATAGAAGATTGTCACGTCACGATACACTACTGTGACTGGGATAGAAGATCTTCATCGGCCAATGCATATTAATTACTGTGACTGAAATTGAGAGATTGGTTTAAAGGTCACTTATACACTACTGTGACTGGGATAGAAGATTGTCACGTCACGACACACCACTGTGACTGGTACAGAAGATTGGGTCACGTCACGATACACTACTGTGACTGGGATAGGAAGATTGTCACTGTCAATGATACACTAAAGTGACTGGGATAGAAGATTGCCATCTTACGACACACTACTGTGACTGGATAGAAGATCGTCACGTCACGATACACTAAAGTGACTGGGATAGAAGATTGTCACGTCAATGATACACTACTGTGGGACTGGGATAGAAGATTGTCACGCCACAGATACATCAAAGTGACTGGGATAGAAGATTGTCAGCCGTGGCCACGATACACCACTGTGACTGGGATAAAAGATTGTCACGGGGGTAAACACTACTGTGACTGGGATAGAAGATTGTCACGCTCACGTATACACTACTGTGACTGATACAGAAGATTGTCACGTCACGACATGACTAAAGTGACTGGGATAGAAGATTTTCACGCCACGATACACTAAAGACTGGGATTGAAGATTGTTCAATGCCCATTTATACACTAAAGTGACTGGGATAGAAGATTATTGTCACGCCATGCTAATACACTTAAAGTGACTGGGATAGAAGATTGTCACGTCACGATACACTAAAGTGACTGGGATAGAAGATTGTCACGTCACGATACACTACTGTGACTGGGATAGAAGATTATCACGCTTTAAGATACACTACTGTGACTGGGATAGAAGATTGTCACGTCAATGACAGAATGCACTAAAGTGACTGAGGGAAGATTTGTCACGTCACGATTCACTCAGGCCGTGACTGGGATAGAAGATTGTCACGTCACGATACACTAAAGTGACTGGGATAGAAGATTGTCACGCTCAATGATACACTAAAGTGACTGGGATAGAAGATTGTCATCACACATTACACTAGTATGACTGGGATAGGAAGATTGTCATGTCAGACGTACATGCACCAAAGTGACTGGGATAGAAGATTGTCACGTCACGATACACTACTGTGACTGGGATAGAAGATTGTCACGTCACGATACACTACTGTGACTGGAATAGAAGATTGTTTTATATCTATCTATCTACACTAAAGTGACTAGCATTGAAGATTGTTCCATTTTCGGGCTTACCATACACCAAAGCACTGGATACATTGTCACGCACATACACTAAAGTGACTGGGATCGATGATTGTCACGTCACTGACATGACACTACTGATTTTTTGGATGGGGAAGCATTTGAGTCACGTCACGATACACTAAAGTGACTGGGATAGAAGATTGTCACGTCACGATACAATTAAAGTGACTGGGATAGAAGATTTGTCACGCCACGACACACTACTGTGACTGTGATTAGTAGCATTTGAAAAACATGGGTCACTGATGTTAAATTACCAGGTGACTGGGATAGAAGATTGTCACGTCAATGAGCACACTACTGTGACTGGGATAGAAGATTGTCAAGCCACGATACACTACTGTGACTGGGATAGAAGATTGTCACGGGCCACGATACACTACTGTGGACTGGGATTGGAAGATTGTCAATGCCACGACACACTACTGTGACTGGGATAGAAGATTGTCACGTCACGACAAATTACTGTGACTGGGAAGAAGATTGTCACGTCGCGCCGCATATGACTAAAGTGATTCAGATAGAAGATTGTCACGTCACGACACACCACTGGGACTGGGATAGAAGATTGTCACGGCCACGTATACACTAAAGTTACTGGATAGAACATTGTCACGCCAGGATGCCACTAAAGTGACTGATAGATGATTGTCACGTCACTATACACTACTGTGACTGGATGTAACATTTGTCACGGCTCTACAGCACTAAAGTGACTGGGATAGAAGATTGTCACGTTACAATACACTAAAGTGACTGGGATAGAAGATTATCATGGGCCACGATACACTACTGTGACTGGGATAGAAGATTGTCACGTCAACATACACTACTGTGACTGGGATAGAAGATTGTCACGTCAATAGAAACACTAAAGTGACTGGGATAGAAGATTGTCAAATGCCACGATACACTAAAGTGACTGGGATAGAAGATTGTCACGTCAATGACACACCAAAGTGACTGGGAGTAGAAGATTAACACGTCACGATACACTACTGTGATCAGATAGAAGATTGTCAAACAACACACACTACTGTGACTGGGATAGAAGATTGTCAAACGGCCACGACACTACTGTGACTGGTGTAGAAGATTGTCACGTCTGTCGATACACTAAAGTGACTGGGATAGAAGATTGTTACCAATGTATAACACCAAAGTGACTCAGATAGAAGACTGTCATTATTGCTGACATACACTATTGTAAAAGTGAGATTTGGGATAGAAGATTGTCACGCCATTGATACACTGATCAGATAGAAGATTGTCACGCTTGGCTAATACACTACGGTATCTGGGAGAAGATTGCCCACTACCACGATACACCAAAGTGACTGGGATAGAAGATTGTCACGTCACGATACACCATGTGACTTTGGATAGAAGATTGTCACATCACGACACCACTGTGACTGGGATAGAACATTTGTCATGCCACGATACACCAAAGTGACTGGGGATAGAAGATTGTCTATCGATATACCAAAGTGACTGGGATAGAAGATTGTTCAATGGCTACTGATACCTACTTAATTGGGACAGAAGATTGTCATGGCCACGACACTAAAGTGACTGGGATAGAAGATTGTCACGCTTGTCGATACACTCACTGTGACGATGAAGATTGTCACGTCAATACACACTACTGTGACTGGGATATGAAGATTTGTCACGCCAATGGCACACACTACTGTGACTGGGATAGAAGATTGTCAATACAATGCATGCATACTGTCAGATCAGGATGGGAAATATCGTCATGCCATGCATACAATTTCCACTGACTGGGATAGAAGATTGTTAATGTCAGTCGCATACACTAAAGACTGGAGAAGATTAAGTCACGTCAATGATACTACTGTGACTGGGATAGAAGATTGTCACGCCACTATAATTACCAGACTGGGATAGAAGATTGTCACGTCACACAGACTGGATAGAAGATTGTCATAATAACATACACTAGTGCTGACTGGGATAGACATTGTCACTGCCACGATACACCAAAGTGACTCGGGATAGAAGATTGTCACGCTACGATACACCAAAGTGACTGGGATAGAAGATTGTCACGCTAATGATACAATTACTGTGACTGATAGAAGATTGTCACGCCACGACACACCAGTGGACTGGGATAGATTGTCACGTCAAATGATATAATTAAAGCGACTGATGAAGATGTCACGCCAATGATACACTACTATAGATTGGATAGAAGATTGGTTACGCCACGATACACTAAAGTGACTGGATAGAAGATTGGTTCACGTCAACATACACTAAAGGATTTAGATAGAAGATTGTCACAATGACAATACTGTGACTGTAATAGAAGATTGTCACGCCACGATACACTACTGTGACTGGATAGAAGATTGTCACGCTACGATACACTACTGTGACTGATAGAAGATTGTCACGTCACGACACACTCATCAGACTGATAGAAGATTGTCACGGCCACATGATGCTCACTGTGACTGGATAGAAGATTACACGTCAATGACATATCATTCGGTGACTGGATAGGAATGATTACCGTCACGATACACTACTGAAAGAAGATTGTCACTGGCTGAATGACACACCAAAGTGACTGGGATAGAAGATTGTCACTGTCACGATACACTACTGTGACTGGGATAGAAGATTGTCACGTCCACATACACTAAAGTGACTGGGGATAGAAGATTGTCACGTCCACGATACACTAAAGTGACTGGGATAGAAGATTGTCACGTCACGATACACTACTGTGACTGGGATAGAAGATTGTCACGTCCGCGATACACTAAAGTGACTGGGATAGAAGATTGTCACGTCATAATACACTACTAAGTGACTGGGATAGAAGATTGTCCCGTCACGATACACTAAAGTGACTGGGATAGAAGATTGTCACGTCACAAATGGGAAAAAAAAAAAGGGAAAAAAAAAAGGGAAAAAATAAAGGAGGGAAAAAAGATACACTAAAGTGACTAGGATAGAAGATTGTCAAGTGTACGATACACTACTGTGACTGGGATAGAAGATTGTCACGGATACAATACACTACTGTGACTGGGATAGAAGATTGTCACGTCACGGATACACTAAAGTGACTATGTACAGGCCATCTTGTCACGGCCACGATACACCAAAGTGACTGGGATAGGAAGATTGTCACGTCACGATACACCAATAGTGACTGGGTATAGAAGATTGTCACGTCACGATACACTACTGTGACTGGGATAGAAGATTGTCACGCCACTTTACACTAACTGTGACTGGATAGAAGATTGTCACTGTCAATGGATGAGACACTACTGTGACTTTGATAGAAGATTGTCAATAATAATGAGCACACAAAGCATCAGATAAGATGTCACGTCACGATAATATCACTGTGACTGATAGGATGATTGTCACGCCACATGATAAATTACTGGGTGGACTTTAAGATTGTCATGCCACGATACACTACTGTGACTGGGATAGAGATTGTTCACGTCAATGATACACTAAAGTGACTGGGATAGAAGATCTGTCGTCACGAGCACACTTAAAGGGACTGGATAGAAGATTATCACGTCACGCACACTGAAGTGACTGGTACATAAGATTGCTCATGTCACGATACACTACTGTGACTGGGATAGAAGATTGTCACGGCCAATGACATATCAAAGGACTGGGATAGCATTTGTTCATTGCCACGATGACACCAAAGTGACTGATAGAAGATTGTCACGTCACGATACACTACTGTGACTGGGATAGAAAAGATTGTCACGTCACGATACACTAAAGTGACTGGGATAGAAGATTGTCACCGTCATGATACCCCACTGATAGTAAGATTGTCACGATACAATTTAAGTGACTGGGATTGAAGATTGTCACGTCAATGATACACTAAAAGTGACTAGGATAGAAGATTGTCACGTCACAATACACTACTGTGACTGGGATGAAGATTGTATGTAAATAATTAAGATAGATAGAAGATTGTCAGTCTCGATACACTACTGTGACTGGGATAGAAGATTGTCACGTCCCCGATACACTAATGTGACTGGGATAGAAAGATTGTCACTCCACGATACACTACTGTGACTGGGATAGAAGATTGTCGCGTACGATACACTACTGTGACTGGGATAGAAGATTGTCACGTCACGATACACTACTGTGACTGGGATAGAAGATTGTCCGCGTTAGCGATACACTATAGTGACTGGGATAGAAGATTGTCACGTCACGATACACTACTGTGACTGGGATAGAAGATTGTCAGCATCACGATACACTAAAGTGACCCTGGGATAGAAGATTGTCACGTCACGATACACTACTGTGACTGGGATAGAAGATTGTCCATCTCACGATACACTAAAGTGACTGGGATAGAAGATTGTCACGTCACGATACACTACTGTGACTGGGATAGAAGATTGTCACGTCACGATACACCAGTAGAAGATTGTCACTGCCAATGATACACTACTGTGACTGGGATAGAAGATTGTCACTGCACGTCACGATACACTAAAGTGACTGGGATAGAAGATTGTCACGTCACCGATACACTTACTGTGACTGGGATAGAAGATTGTCACGTCCAATGATACACTAAAGTGACTGGGACAGAAGATTGTCACGTCACTACTGTGACTGATGAAGATTGTCACGCCAATGCCACACTGCGACTGGGATAGAAGATTGTCACGCCACTGACACCACTGTGACTGACAAAGATTGTCACGTCACGACACACTACTGTGACTGGGATAGAAGATTGTCACGTCACGATACACTACTGTGACTGGGATAGAAGATTGTCACGTCACGTATACACTCAAAGTGACTGGGGATAGAAGATTGCTCACGTCACGATGACACTAAAGTGACTGGGATAGAAGATTGTCACGTCACGACACCAAAGTGACTGATAGAAGATTGTCAATGGCCACGAGCAGCACTAAAGTGACTGGGATAGAAGATTGTCACGGTCACGATACACCAAAGTGACTGGGATAGAAGATTGTCACGTCACGATACACTACTGTGACTGGGATAGAAGATTGTCACGTCAAGATACACTACTGTGACTGGGATAGAAGATTGTCACGTCACGATACACTAATGTGACTGGGATAGAAGATTGTCACGTCACGATACACTACTGTGACTGGGATAGAAGATTGTCACGTCACGATACACTAAAGTGTGACTGGGATAGAAGATTGTCACGTCACGATACACTACTGTGACTGGGATAGAAGATTGTCACGTCACGATACACTACTGTGACTGGGATAGAAGATTGTCACGTCACGATACACTACTGTGACTGATAGAAGATTGTCACGTCACGATACACTACTGTGACTGGGATAGAAGATTGTCACGTCACGATACACTACTGTGACTGGGATAGAAGATTGTCACGTCACGATACACTAAAGTGACTGGGATAGAAGATTGTCACGCCACGTACACGTCCACGGGACACACTACTGTGACTGGGATAGAAGATTGTCACGTCACGATACACTACTGTGACTGGGATAGAAGATTGTCACGTCACACTGATGGATAGAAGATTACCACTCACTGTGACTGGGATAGAAGATTGTCACGTCACGACACTACTGTGACTATAGAAGATTGTCACGTCACGATACACTACTGTGACTGGGATAGAAGATTGTCACGTCACGATACACTACTGTGACTGGGATAGAAGATTGTCACGTCACGATACACTACTGTGACTGGGATAGAAGATTGTCACGTCACGATACACTACTGTGACTGGGATAGAAGATTGTCACGTCACGATACACTACTGTGACTGGGATAGAAGATTGTCACGTCACGATACACTAAAGTGACTGGGATAGAAGATTGTCACGTCACGATACACTACTGTGACTGGGATAGAAGATTGTCAATGTCACGATACACTAAAGTGACTGGGATAGAAGATTGTCACGTCACGATACACTACTGTGACTGGGATAGAAGATTGTCACGTCACGATACACTACTGTGACTGGGATAGAAGATTGTCACGTCACGATACACTAAAGTGACTGGGATAGAAGATTGTCACGTCACGATACACTACTGTGACTGGGATAGAAGATTGTCACGTCACGATACACTAATGTGACTGGGATAGAAGATTGTCACGTCACGATACACTAAAGTGACTGGGATAGAAGATTGTCACGTCACGATACACTAAAGTGACTGGGATAGAAGATTGTCACGTCACGATACACTACTGTGACTGGGATAGAAGATTGTCACGTCACGATACACACTACTGTGACTGGGATAGAAGATTGTCACGTCACGATACACTACTGTGACTGGGATAGAAGATTGTCACGTCACGATACACTAAAGTGACTGGGATAGAAGATTGTCACGTCACGATACACTAAAGTGACTGGGATAGAAGATTGTCACGTCACGATACACTAAAGTGACTGGGATAGAAGATTGTCACGTCACGATACACTACTGTGACTGGGATAGAAGATTGTCACGTCACGATACACTACTGTGACTGGGATAGAAGATTGTCACGTCACGATACACTAAAGTGACTGGGATAGAAGATTGTCACGTCACGATACACTACTGTGACTGGGATAGAAGATTGTCACGTCACGATACACTACTGTGACTGGGATAGAAGATTGTCACGTCACGATACACTACTGTGACTGGGATAGAAGATTGTCACGTCACGATACACTACTGTGACTGGGATAGAAGATTGTCACTACTGTCACGATAGAAGATTGTCACTACACAAAGTGACTGGGATAGAAGATTGTCACGTCACGATACACTACTGTGACTGGGATAGAAGATTGTCACGTCACGATACACTACTGTGACTGGGATAGAAGATTGTCACGTCACGATACACTACTGTGACTGGGATAGAAGATTGTCACGTCACGATACACTAAAGTGACTGGGATAGAAGATTGTCACGTCACGATACACTAAAGTGACTGGGATAGAAGATTGTCACGTCACGATACACTACAGTGACTGGGATAGAAGATTGTCACGTCACGATACACTAAAGTGACTGGGATAGAAGATTGTCACGTCACGATACACTAAAGTGACTGGGATAGAAGATTGTCACGTCAAGATACACTACTGTGACTGGGATAGAAGATTGTCACGTCACGATACACTACTGTGACTGGGATAGAAGATTGTCACGTCACGATACACTAAAGTGACTGGGATAGAAGATTGTCAATGTCACGTCGATACACTAAAGTGACTGGGATAGAAGATTGTCACGTCACGATACACTACTGTGACTGGGATAGAAGATTGTCACGTCACGATACACTACTGTGACTGGGATAGAAGATTGTCACGTCACGATACACTACTGTGACTGGGATAGAAGATTGTCACGTCACGACATACACTACTGTGACTGGGATAGAAGATTGTCACGTCACGATACACTACTGTGACTGGGATAGAAGATTGTCACGTCACGATACACTACTGTGACTGGGATAGAAGATTGTCACGTCACGATACACTACTGTGACTGGGATAGAAGATTGTCACGTCACGATACACTACTGTGACTGGGAAAGAAGATTGTCACGTCACGATACACTAAAGTGACTGGGATAGAAGATTGTCACGTCACGATACACTACTGTGACTGGGATAGAAGATTGTCACGTCACGATACACTAAAGTGACTGGGATAGAAGATTGTCACGTCAGGATACACTAAAGTGACTGGGATAGAAGATTGTCACGTCACGATACACTACTGTGACTGGGATAGAAGATTGTCACGTCACGATACACTAAAGTGACTGGGATAGAAGATTGTCACGTCACGATACACTAAAGTGACTGGGATAGAAGATTGTCACGTCACGATACACTACTGTGACTGGGATAGAAGATTGTCACGTCCACGATACACTACTGTGACTGGGATAGAAGATTGTCACGTCACGATACACTAAAGTGACTGGGATAGAAGATTGTCACGTCACGATACACTAAAGTGACTGGGATAGAAGATTGTCACGTCACGATACACTAAAGTGACTGGGATAGAAGATTAACACGTCACGATACACTACTGTGACTGGGATAGAAGATTGTCACGTCACGATACACTACTGTGACTGGGATAGAAGATTGTCACGTCACGATACACTACTGTGACTGGGATAGAAGATTGTCACGTCACGATACACTAAAGTGACTGGGATAGAAGATTGTCACGTCACGATACACTAAAGTGACTGGGATAGAAGATTGTCACGCCACGATACACTAAAGTGACTGGGATAGAAGATTGTCACGTCACGATACACTACTGTGACTGGGATAGAAGATTGTCACGTCACAATACACTACTGTGACTGGGATAGAAGATTGTCACGTCACGATACACTACTGTGACTGGGATAGAAGATTGTCACGTCACGATACACTAAAGTGACTGGGATAGAAGATTGTCACGTCACGATACACTACTGTGACTGGGATAGAAGATTGTCACGTCACGATACACTACTGTGACTGGGATAGAAGATTGTCACGTCACGATACACTACTGTGACTGGGATAGAAGATTGTCACGTCACGATACACTAAAGTGACTGGGATAGAAGATTGTCACGTCACGATACACTAAAGTGACTGGGATAGAAGATTGTCACGTCACGATACACTAAAGTGACTGGGATAGAAGATTGTCACGTCACGATACACTACTGTGACTGGGATAGAAGATTGTCACGTCACGATACACTAAAGTGACTGGGATAGAAGATTGTCACGTCACGATACACTAAAGTGACTGGGATAGAAGATTGTCACGTCACGATACACTACTGTGACTGGGATAGAAGATTGTCACGTCACGATACACTAAAGTGACTGGGATAGAAGATTGTCACGTCATGATACACTTAAGTGACTGGGATAGAAGATTGTCACGTCACGATACACTTAAGTGACTGGGATAGAAGATTGTCACGTCACGATACACTAAAGTGACTAGGATAGAAGATTGTCAAGGTACGATACACTACTGTGACTGGGATAGAAGATTGTCACGTCACAATACACTACTGTGACTGGGATAGAAGATTGTCATGTCACGATACACTACTGTGACTGGGATAGAAGATTGTCACGTCACGATACACTACTGTGACTGGGATAGAAGATTGTCACGTCACGATACACTACTGTGACTGGGATAGAAGATTGTCACGATACACTACTGTGACTGGGATAGAAGATTGTCACGTCACGATACACTACTGTGACTGGGATAGAAGATTGTCACGTCACGATACACTACTGTGACTGGGATAGAAGATTGTCACGTCACGATACACTACTGTGACTGGGATAGAAGATTGTCACGTCAAGATACACTACTGTGACTGGGATAGAAGATTGTCACGTCACGATACACTACTGTGACTGGGATAGAAGATTGTCACGTCACGATACACTACTGTGACTGGGATAGAAGATTGTCACGTCACGATACACTACTGTGACTGGGATAGAAGATTGTCACGTCACGATACACTACTGTGACTGGGATAGAAGATTGTCACGTCACGATACACTACTGTGACTGGGATAGAAGATTGTCACGTCACGATACACTAAAGTGACTGGGATAGAAGATTGTCACGTCACGATACACTACTGTGACTGGGATAGAAGATTGTCACGTCACGATACACTAAAGTGACTGGGATAGAAGATTGTCACGTCACGATACACTACTGTGACTGGGATAGAAGATTGTCACGTCACGATACACTAAAGTGACTGTGAAGATTGGGATACACTGCTGTGAGATTGTCACGTCACGATACACTACTGTGACTGGGATAGAAGATTGTCACGTCACGATACACTACTGTGACTGGGATAGAAGATTGTCACGTCACGATACACTAAAGTGACTGGGATAGAAGATTGTCACGTCACGATACACTAAAGTGACTGGGATAGAAGATTGTCACGTCACGATACACTAAAGTGACTGGGATAGAAGATTGTCACGTCACGATACACTAAAGTGACTGGGATAGAAGATTGTCACGTCACGATACACTAAAGTGACTGGGATAGAAGATTGTCACGTCACGATACACTACTGTGACTGGGATAGAAGATTGTCACGTCAAGATACACTACTGTGACTGGGATAGAAGATTGTCACGTCACGATACACTAAAGTGACTGGGATAGAAGATTGTCACGTCACGATACACTACTGTGACTGGGATAGAAGATTGTCACGTCACGATACACTAAAGTGACTGGGATAGAAGATTGTCACGTCACGATACACTAAAGTGACTGGGATAGAAGATTGTCACGTCACGATACACTAAAGTGACTGGGATAGAAGATTGTCACGTCACGATACACTAAAGTGACTGGGATAGAAGATTGTCACGTCACGATACACTACTGTGACTGGGATAGAAGATTGTCACGTCACGATACACTACTGTGACTGGGATAGAAGATTGTCACGTCACGATACACTAAAGTGACTGGGATAGAAGATTGTCACGTCACGATACACTAAAGTGACTGGGATAGAAGATTGTCACGTCACGATACACTAAAGTGACTGGGATAGAAGATTGTCACGTCACGATACACTACTGTGACTGGGATAGAAGATTGTCACGTCACGATACACTAAAGTGACTGGGATAGAAGATTGTCACGTCACGATACACTAAAGTGACTGGGATAGAAGATTGTCACGTCACGATACACTACTGTGACTGGGATAGAAGATTGTCACGTCACGATACACTACTGTGACTGGGATAGAAGATTGTCACGTCACGATACACTACTGTGACTGGGATAGAAGATTGTCACGTCACGATACACTACTGTGACTGGGATAGAAGATTGTCACGTCACGATACACTACTGTGACTGGGATAGAAGATTGTCACGTCACGATACACTACTGTGACTGGGATAGAAGATTGTCACGTCACGATACACTACTGTGACTGGGAAAGAAGATTGTCACGTCACGATACACTAAAGTGACTGGGATAGAAGATTGTCACGTCACGATACACTACTGTGACTGGGATAGAAGATTGTCACGTCACGATACACTAAAGTGACTGGGATAGAAGATTGTCACGTCAGGATACACTAAAGTGACTGGGATAGAAGATTGTCACGTCACGATACACTACTGTGACTGGGATAGAAGATTGTCACGTCACGATACACTAAAGTGACTGGGATAGAAGATTGTCACGTCACGATACACTACAGTGACTGGGATAGAAGATTGTCACGTCACGATACACTACTGTGACTGGGATAGAAGATTGTCACGTCACGATACACTAAAGTGACTGGGATAGAAGATTGTCACGTCACGATACACTAAAGTGACTGGGATAGAAGATTGTCACGTCACGATACACTAAAGTGACTGGGATAGAAGATTAACACGTCACGATACACTACTGTGACTGGGATAGAAGATTGTCACGTCACGATACACTACTGTGACTGGGATAGAAGATTGTCACGTCACGATACACTACTGTGACTGGGATAGAAGATTGTCACGTCACGATACACTAAAGTGACTGGGATAGAAGATTGTCACGTCACGATACACTAAAGTGACTGGGATAGAAGATTGTCACGTCACGATACACTAAAGTGACTGGGATAGAAGATTGTCACGTCACGATACACTACTGTGACTGGGATAGAAGATTGTCACGTCACAATACACTACTGTGACTGGGATAGAAGATTGTCACGTCACGATACACTAAAGTGACTGGGATAGAAGATTGTCACGTCACGATACACTAAAGTGACTTGGATAGAAGATTGTCACATCACGATACACTACTGTGACTGGGATAGAAGATTGTCACGTCACGATACACCAAAGTGACTGGGATAGAAGATTGTCACATCACGATACACTAAAGTGACTGGGATAGAAGATTGTCACGTCACGATACACTACTGTGACTGGGATAGAAGATTGTCACGTCACGATACACTAAAGTGACTGGGATAGAAGATTGTCACGTCACGATACACTACTGTGACTGGGATAGAAGATTGTCACGTCACGATACACTAAAGTGACTGGGATAGAAGATTGTCACGTCACGATACACTACTGTGACTGGGATAGAAGATTGTCACGTCACGATACACTAAAGTGACTGGGATAGAAGATTGTCACGTCACGATACACTAAAGTGACTGGGATAGAAGATTGTCACGTCACGATACACTACTGTGACTGGGATAGAAGATTGTCACGTCACGATACACTAAAGTGACTGGGATAGAAGATTGTCACGTCATGATACACTACTGTGACTGGGATAGAAGATTGTCACGTCACGATACACTACTGTGACTGGGATAGAAGATTGTCACGTCAAGATACACTAACTGTGACTGGGATAGAAGATTGTCACGTCACGATACACTACTGTGACTGGGATAGAAGATTGTCACGTCACGATACACTACTGTGACTGGGATAGAAGATTGTCACGTCACGATACACTACTGTGACTGGGATAGAAGATTGTCACGTCACGATACACTACTGTGACTGGGATAGAAGATTGTCATGTCACGATACACTACTGTGACTGGGATAGAAGATTGTCACGTCACGATACACTACTGTGACTGGGATAGAAGATTGTCACGTCACGATACACTACTGTGACTGGGATAGAAGATTGTCACGTCACGATACACTACTGTGACTGGGATAGAAGATTGTCACGTCACGATACACTACTGTGACTGGGATTGAAGATTGTCACGTCACGATACACTACTGTGACTGGGATAGAAGATTGTCACGTCACGATACACTAAAGTGACTGGGATAGAAGATTGTCACGTCACGATACACTACTGTGACTGGGATAGAAGATTGTCACGTCACGATACACTACTGTGACTGGGATAGAAGATTGTCACGTCACGATACACTACTGTGACTGGGATAGAAGATTGTCACGTCACGATACACTACTGTGACTGGGATAGAAGATTGTCACGTCACGATACACTACTGTGACTGGGATAGAAGATTGTCACGTCACGATACACTACTGTGACTGGGATAGAAGATTGTCACGTCACGATACACTACTGTGACTGGGATAGAAGATTGTCACGTCACGATACACTACTGTGACTGGGATAGAAGATTGTCACGTCACGATACACTACTGTGACTGGGATAGAAGATTGTCACGTCACGATACACTACTGTGACTGGGATAGAAGATTGTCACGTCACGATACACTACTGTGACTGGGATAGAAGATTGTCACGTCACGATACACTAAAGTGACTGGGTTAGAAGATTGTCACGTCACGATACACTACTGTTACTGGGATTGAAAATTGTCACGTCACGATACACTACTGTGACTGGGATAGAAGATTGTCACGTCACGATACACTACTGTGACTGGGTTAGAAGATTGTCACGTCACGATACACTACTGTTACTGGGATTGAAAATTGTCACGTCACGATACACTACTGTGACTGGGATAGAAGATTGTCACGTCACGATACACTACTGTGACTGGGATAGAAGATTGTCACGTCACGATACACTAAAGTGACTGGGATAGAAGATTGTCACGTCACGATACACTAAAGTGACTGGGATAGAAGATTGTCACGTCACGATACACTAAAGTGACTGGGATAGAAGATTGTCACGTCACGATACACTAAAGTGACTGGGATAGAAGACTGTCACGTCATGACACTAAAGTGACTGGGATAGAAGACTGTCACGTCACGACACTAAAGTGACTGGGATAGAAGACTGTCACGTCACTAAAGTGACTGGGATAGAAGATTGTCACGTCACGATACACTACAATGACTGGTGTAGAAGACTGAAACGTCACGACACTACTGTGACTGCGATAGAAGACTGTCACGTCTCGATACTACTGTGACTGAGATAGAAGATTGTCATGACACACTACAGTGACTGGGGTATAAGATTGTCATGTCACGACACTACTGTGACTGAGATAGAAGACTGTCACGTCACTACTGTGACTGAGATAGAAGATTGTCACGTCACGACACTACTGTGACTGAGATAGAAGACTGTCACGTCACGACACTACTGTGACTGACGGAGAAATTTGACAAAACACACCAAGTCAAGTAACCCATACACGACTTTCTTTACTTGGATTCGGACATTTTCAATACTACCCCCCCCCCCCCATTTTAAACATGCTGCTGATATGTAGTGTTGTTTTCGTTGACGAAAACTAAAACTAAAACCTTCGTTGACGAAAATGTTGACTTTTCGTCAACGAGAACTAAAACTAAAACTAAAATTAGCAGCAAGACTAAAACTAGACGAAAACTGAAATTATTACAGAAAAAACGAAATAAAAACTGAAACTAAAATATAGTGTTGCTTTCGTTCACAAAAACTAAAACTAAAACCTTCGTTAACGAAAATGTTGACTTTTCGTCAACGAGAACTAAAACTAAAATTAGAAGCAAGACTAAAACTAGACGAAAACTAAAATTATTACAGAAAAAACAAAATAAAAACTGAAACTAAAATATGACCTGGGACTAAAACAACACTACTGATATGTCCTCGATAAAAAAAACCAACACATTTACCTCTTGCTACACTATGTTATAAAATCAAAAACAATGTACATACAGTACCAGAGACGCATAACGCAGTACATTCCAGTCACTCATCATAACCTATATAAAACATTTTCTTTTCTTGTATAGATCATGAGATGTTTCAAGTTTATTGTTCCTGTCTAAAACACGTAAGGGTGAGAATTAAGTGGAACATAAAACATTTTCTAAAGTGTTCTTTTAGTGAGCTTTTTTTCCCCTTTCGCTAAGTCTTTCATCCTGACACCATCTTTGCTTTCTGACGTCAATTATCCACCAGAGCGAAACACAATGAAGATAAGTTTACGGCCTATGACTTGAGTCACATATGGAGATTCAACACTAGCCAACCACTACGGACGATGGAGAGTACAACTGAAGGTGGATAACTGCTTCACATAGCTAGATACAAGAACATACACACAGAGTGTGCCTACATCTAGATAAAAGAACATACACACAGAGTGCGCGTACATCTAGATACAAGAACATACACACAGAGTGTGCGTACACCTAGATACAAGAACATACACACAGAGTGCGCGTACATCTAGATACAAGAACATACACACAGAGTGTGCGTACACCTAGATACAAGAACATACACACAGAGTGCGCGTACATCTAGATACAAGAACATACACACAGAGTGCGCGTACATCTAGATACAAGAACATACACACAGAGTGTGCGTACACCTAGATACAAGAACATACACACAGAGTGCGCGTACATCTAGATACAAGAACATACACACAGAGTGTGCGTACACCTAGATACAAGAACATAAACACAGAGTGCGCGTACATCTAGATACAAGAACATACACACAGAGTGTGCGTACACCTAGATACAAGAACATACACACAGAGTGCGCGTACATCTAGATACAAGAACATACACACAGAGTGCGCGTACATCTAGATACAAGAACATACACACAGAGTGTGCGTACACCTAGATACAAGAACATACACACAGAGTGTGCGTACACCTAGATACAAGAACATAAACACAGAGTGTGGGTATATCTGTGTGTATCTTAATGCATGATCGTTCTTATGCTTAAGTAAAGGAGACGCCTAACTTGCGCCCCCCCCTCCTTCCACTGACAGGGTCTGTTGACTAGAATATTAAATTATTTTGAAGCCTTCATAATGCATTAATAACGCAAGAGATATGAGTACCACACGAAACATGCCTGTAACTAGCGCCCCCCCCACACCACCCCATTCACCCACCTAAAGGACGCAAACTACTAAACTCAGTCCCTAGAAAATAATTTACCCTGCACAAATAAAGCATGATATCTACTTAACGGCTATAAAAAGAAAACCAACAATCTTGACATGAAGTTTTCCTCGCAACATTTCTATTTGTTATATCTCTTTAATTAACACATTCTTTGCCCTCCTATTTCTTCCACTTTTTTTTTTTGACAAAATTCTTCATAACCAAGGGCGAGAACACAGCAAGCAAACTCTCAACAAACGCAGGTATTTGTCGAACAAATTTCTGTCTGACAGTTGAGACATGTCACGGGATGGAGCGACAGGAATGGGTTAGAACAACTTGAACAATGTCGTCATTGGAAAACTTGTTTTATTCTACAGGTGCATCAGTCAAGGGAAGTTGTAGGTGGAACCAACCAAAGACTGGCGGATTCATTACAATTCAATTCAACGCAGACTGATTGACATGAAAAGTGACAAACTTAGACAAACAAGTGGATGGTGTTGACAAACATGACTGAGACATTGTGACATAATCCAAAGAGAAGAATATAAAAAATAAATATCTGATAAAATGAATCAAGTAGTGATAGTACATTACGATCAAACACAATGCCATCGGTATAATGAATCAAGTAGTGATAGTACATTACGATCAACACAATGCCATCGGTATAATGAATCAAGTAGTGATAGTACATTACGATCAAACACAATGCCATCGGTATAATGAATATCGTAGTGATAGTACATTACGATCAATACAATGCCATCGGTATAATGAATCAAGTAGTGATAGTACATTACGATCAAACACAATGCCATCGGTATAATGATATTTTTTGTCAGTGGTTTAAATGTGAGTTGGGCATAACATCAACTCGTGACAACACAGACACCATCAGGGGCGTACTATCTGGGCTCACAAAGAAAGGAGCAGTGCCGAACTTAGGGATTTGGGGGCCCAGGGGCTTGGCCTGTTTGGGGGCCCCTACATTTTGACATTCTACATAATGACATAAGATAATGTACTTAATATTTAATGTAAAATTTTGTTTGGGGGCCCCATAACTGCTTAGACTTACTAATAGCTTGTCATTGTACCGAATTCAAATTTGTTGGGATTTTTTCATTAAATGAAACAAAAAAAAAACACAAAGTGACTCAAGTGTTACCATTTTAAATTATTTACATTATCGGCCACACGTAAAATTATTATTATTATTAAAATGTTTAACAGCTAATGCCCAATGCTGACATGACACCTACATATTCTTATTAAAATGTTTAACAGCTAATGCCCAATGCTGACATGGCACATATATTTTCCTTTTTAGAAAACTATCATTAGAATGACTATGTTGTTTAAAATAATGAAATGTGCAGCACGCAACTGGTGGTGTTATCTTCATAGTCCCACAACGTCACACGTTATTAGAATGGTATGATTAAGTGTGAAGACGGTACAATGAGACACAAGTGGTATGGACGCAATGGCGATGTTGACTATCTCACCTTCTGACACACACTGTCGAAACAGTATCACCAAAGAAAAGGAAAAACTAAATGTATTCAACAGAAATATCAATCCCATTGAGATCTATCCAACAACGTCAGCTACTGTTAAAATTCATTTCACAGCTGAGAGTCCAGTGGGGAGGAGGGCAATAGACCGTTTAGTGGGGGGGGAGGGTTTACATAGTACCGTATGTGTGTCTGACAAGACAAGAGATATGACAGTAGACAAGGTATGTACCACAGGTACACACACGCCCCGCCCACACACACGGGCGGTAGTCCACACCCACCCTGTCAGTGCTGTTGACTTGTCTAAATATGTAGGTTATCTGTGATGGTAGGAATGTAACCCAGATACAACGTACACAGTGGGGAGTGTGTAATGATGATCGCCTCAGTGCATAAATAAAACAGGTTTACAATAGATACACGGACATTCTCATTCGAGACAATTTGTCTAAACTAATTCCAACTGTGCTCTGTGAACTAGTTCTATACAATAAATACAACAACAAAGAATTCTGGTGTCTGCTGAGATTAAAAAAAAAAGAATTCAACACACACAATAGTCAGGGGTTTGTTCCAGCGAACGTTCCTTATTATTGAATAGTGATTGAAGTGAGGGGTAATTACAGACTCACCCACTCACTCCCTAGCAGCCACATTATTGTGAGGTATCGAGTGGCTAACACGGGGGGGGGGGGGTCGGAAAACTTTTCAAACCACGGGCCACGCGGGGGGCAGACGAACGGAAAGTTGATTTGAAATAATAAAATGTAAGTCATAGTTGTGAACGACCGGAGGGAAGCAGTTGGGGGGGGGGGACCAAACGGGCCGTAGATTTCCCATCGCACGAAGTGTAGAACCCCCCCCCCCCACTACTACCTGATTATGACCCTATTGGTTGCCAGTTTGTGTGAATTTTATGGCACCACTAGAAGATCCCTAAAAATACCAGACTTGAGATGTAACATTTTCTAACAAGTGCGAACATGAATTTCCCAAAACTCAATGCTAACAACAAACTCAAATATTTGGTCGTGCAATATAAATAAGTCTATTGTCATCGATCTGACCAAACATTGATGCAGTGTGTTTATATTTGGTCGTGCAATATAAATAAGTCTATTGTCATCAATCTGACCAAACATTGATGCAGTGTGTTTATCATATCGTCCACGAAGGTACAACAGGTTCTGACAATGTGTGACATACTCTGGTGAAAATCAAACATATTTAGTCAGATGTTATGATGTCACTTGGACCAGTTACAATACTAAATTGGCCACACGATCCACCTCTGTAATAGTGATAACCTTGACCCCCCCCCCTACAGCAACGCCCTTATCAACACACAGATTGTATCATGAAGATGGTTCTTCCTTGGTCTAACTAAAGATAATTATCTAAACCACGTTGAATAATAAAATAATGTAGCCTATGCGAGAATGAGTAACCTTTTTTATTTTAGGATAGTAAAACAACAACCAAGTAATGTATAGACTTTCCTGTTAAATGATATGTCTGTCTCACCACACAGAGGGTTTTAAGGCCACAACGAATGAAATTACTTTTGTGTAGATGCATGTCATCAACAGTGCCAAGAAGGCGTGTGACACCAGATATACAATACTTTGAGTACACTGCATGTTGTTTGAACTAACTTTTAAGTATCCTACTATTTGATAGTAACGGAAATAAAAAGAGAGATGAATTAAATTAAAAATTTCAAATTACACGCAAGGGCTTCTGGCCATCTTTGATCTTCATGGGACCCGGAGCAATGCACCGGCTGCACTTTATCAAGGCGGACTACACCTGTAGCACTAAACTAGACATAACCTAGCACGTCTATAGTCCTAGTTGTTGAGCCGAAAACACGGGACATCTATAATCAATAAACATAAAGAAGATCTATAATCAATAACCTATCATCAGAGTACGAACATCTACAAAGTCAATGCATACGCCCGACAAAGTAGTTTGGTGCTGTAGATAGTTCAACAGTTACAGCCCACACAACAACAACAACAACAGCCCACACCAAAGCCCAGCAGTCGATATCAAATTAAAACAATAACAGAAATGATATTGAGCCGCAGCCGGGAACAGAAATAATGATGAGCCAGACACAAGATGATGTAGCTGATGTGTGACATCAATGTGTGTTCATGCCTGCACAGATCAGCTACAGGCGCCCCTGTCAGCGCCACACCCAGTCACATGAGCAGGACCGGGAAGAGAAGTGAAGTCATGCCTGTAGCGGAATGAATTGGTCACGCTGAGGTCAACTCTTCCCATAGCCGTCCTTTGCTATATATGAACTTTATATGTTGATGTAACTAACATTACATACAGTGGCCGAGTAGTGTGGGGTTACCTCTACTAGACATGAACAAGACATTACTGGCTATGTAACATTACATACAGTGGCGGAGTTGTGTGGGGTTACCTCTACTAGACATGAACAAGACATTACTGGCTATGTAACATTACATACAGTGGCGGAGTTGTGTGGGGTTACCTCTACTAGACATGAACAAGACATTACTGGCTATGTAACATTACATACAGTGGCAAAGTTGTGTGGGGTTACTTCTACTAGACATGAACAAGACATTACTGGCTATGTAACATTACATACAGTGGCGGAGTTGTGTGGGGTTACCTCTACTAGACATGAACAAGACATTACTGGCTATGTAACATTACATACAGTGGCAGAGTTGTGTGGGGTTACCTCTACTAGACATGAACAAGACATTACTGGCTATGTAACATTACATACAGTGGCGGAGTTGTGTGGGCAACAGGGGCAACTATTTGCTGTAAATTTTCCTAGTCTGGTGTAAAGAAATATTTGAGCTAAAATGGTGGTGGTGATGTGACAACCAGACTATATCAGAGTTGAGACTACAACACTGTGATGTGACAACCAGACTATATCAGAGTTGAGACTACAACACTGTGATGTGACAACCAGACTATATCAGAGTTGAGACTACAACACTGTGATGTGACAACCAGACTATATCAGAGTCGAGACTACAACACTGTGATGTGACAACCAGACTATATCAGAGTTGAGACTACAACACTGTGATGTGACAACCAGACTATAACAGAGTTGAGACTACAACACTGTGATGTGACAACCAAGCTAAGCTAGAGTTGAGACTACAACACTGTGATGTGACAACCAGACTATATCAGAGTCGAGACTACAACACTGTGATGTGACAACCAGACTATATCAGAGTCGAGACTACAACACTGTGATGTGACAACCAGACTATATTAAAGTTCAGACTACAACACTGTGATGTGATAACCAGACTATATCAGAGTTGAGACTACAACACTGTGATGTGACAACCAGGCTATGCCAGAGTCGAGACTACAGCTCTAACTATATAGCATGAAACAAATGTAATGTCACAATATTTGAACAGTGTCATCATAAACCAGTCAGTTTGTGTGGAGGAGTGAAAGTGAAGATGTACTGTAGCTCAGTTCCCCAGTGTGGACATACAGTCAACACAAGAAACGTTAAGTCAACAAGTGACTAACATCTAGCACATACACACACTTTCATTTCAACATAAACTTCATGTAAACTAAAGGATGTGATTACATCAGATATTGACAGGTTGATCAAATATCCTGTGAAAAAAAAATTATTTTCTAATCAGCTCATAACAATCTACTCGTATTACTAAAACAAATTTATCATTAGATCAAGCTGGATATTCTGTTAAACTGTTTTATTCTAAGGTAATTCTGAGTAGAGCACAATGACCTAGTTCTACACATTTAGTCAACTTAGTTATGTAATAATTTTTTCACTTTAAGTGTTAAACAAGTAAAACTGTGAATTATCTTAAGACAATGCTACAATGAGAAGAACATGAAGAAGTGCTTTAAAATTCTGTGCTTGTGATTGATTTTAGTAAATGATGGATTGGAATTTAAACTGCTGGCAGTTAAATGTACTAAGTCAGTAAATCAGTTTTCAGTCTCTAGAGTAAAAAAGTAAAACTTACTCTCATTTATTGACGGTCCGCTATAAAAAAAGGTTACATATCACAATAAAACCAATGGAAACAAAGTAATTATATCTAAAGCTAACAAAAATTTATGACCAGAAGAATCACAAGCCGATTAGAAAAATTAACAATATTTATAAAACAGGTGAACTCTTCATAAAAATAAATAAAAAATTCTGAATAAGATCCAACTTATACTCAAACCACACCCTAAGTTTGCATAGATTGGATCATTGGCCGGAATATAACATTTAGAGAATTTAACAAATTGGATAATGTTTCATATGTTGGCTTTGCTGCTATACTTAGATTTCACTTAAAAGTAGTAGACATAAAGAAATATATTATTATCATTTGAATCTCGGGCAATTAAAGAATTGATTAAAACAACACTAACACATAAAAAGAAGTTTTTAAATATAAAAAAATAGAGAATTATATGACTACTGATAAAGCAGTTGAGTTAGAATTGGGCAGGCAGTCTTGAATAGTGTGGATCCTGTGGCCAATTTAGTATAGTATTAACTGGTCCAAGTGACATTATAACATCTGACTTAATATGTTTGATTTTCACCAGATTATGTCATACTAGTTCTCATACATTGTCAGAATGAAGGGAATGTCCAGTATTACTATTAGTAGTATTAGTATAAACTAAATGAAAGCTAAACACACTTTAGAATAACTAAATTATAGTTTTACTACACTAGCTTAGGTAGCTGGTAGAAAAAAATATAAGAAAACCTAATGTTTCAATAATTTAATTAAAAAAAAAAACGTTTTCAAATTTCAGAACAGTGAATACGATGATCAAGAAAAAAAAAATCAGGTGATCAGCTGTGAAATGTTAAAGAGTAAAATTATTAACCTGGCATGTTTCTATCGTCAAAAAAGGAATCTACACTTACATATTGTTAAATAAATCGAAAGGAGTGAACAAAAATAAACTAATTACCTAAAATTTTATTCGGCCAGTTGTTGGTCTTTTAACACGGAACTAGTTGACACCCAAACAATAAAAATGGCGATAATTTACGATCAAGTGGGCCGACACTTCTCTGAGATTAGCTTAAAATCAAATAAACAATAGCCTTTTCACTGTAGAAATTAAGGGGGCTTAAACAGTATAAAATTATTTTTTTCAAGAAATGTAGAATATGATCCCTTTATAAAAGAATTTGTGTAGCAGCCGATGAATGATTAGGCCTATACAGCCCCGTAGCTTAGGGGGGCACTGGGGGGCCGATGGCAATGTGGTCTATCTGGTTCTTAGTTTTTCCATTAGGGGATATCCAGGTCTTCTTGTGGATGTTTTTGTGAGGGAAGATGGTGCCTCCAATGACTAGGTCATTGAAAGCGCAGAAATCCGTGAACAGTTCTCCGTTGTTGTTCATATCTCCGATGCCATGTTTACCCATGATGAGCTCTTTATTAGTGTTGTCGTTTCCTACTTTGGCGTTCAGGTCCCCCATCAGTATCTTGAGGTCTCTTCTGTGCACTTTGTCAATGGTATTTTGTAAGGCACTGTAGAAGTTGTTTTTCTCTTCTTCATCTGCCGTATTGGTTGGTAGTGGCGTAACACTGTATGATGGTGACGTTTCTTCCCTTTGACTTGAATCGTGCTGTCAGTATCCTTGCAGAGACAGGCTCCCACTCTATCAGTGCCTTGGCTGCATCTGGTGTCATGAGCAGTCCAACTCCCTGTACATGTTCTTCTTCAGGCCCAGAGTAGATGAAAGTTTCTCCATTTGCCAGTTTGGTTTGTCCATTTCCATTCCATCTGGTTTCGCACAGTCCTAAAATCTGAAGCCCATATCGTTTCATTTCTTTTGCGACTTGTGCTGCTTTGCCACTTTCATACAGGGTTAGGATGTTCCAGGTTCCGATCTTGGTTTTGGTCTTGGCTGTCAGAAGATAGGTCGGCGCACTGGCTTCCCGAAGGCTTTCACCAGCTCGCGTCATAAGCTCTACTGGAGAGATATCTTCATCCTCAGCTAAGTTGCTTTCTAAGTTCGTTGTTTCGGTTTCTATAACAAGCTTGTTTTTTTACGGGAGTGGGTTGTTAACCCCCAGCCCAACCCCCAACCTGGAGGACCAGTGGACTGCTTTTCGTCTGGCCTTTACCCGTCGACCTGTCTGGCATGGGAGGCCCTACCAGGAGCACGAGGCTCCAGCCAGCTTAGCTCTCAGGGTTATCAAAGCACGCAAGCCCCCCCCCCCCCACCGCGGCAAGGTGGCAGTCCTTGGGGAGGATGGTGCTTCATGAGCCACACATATTCTTTTGTCTAATGCTCCCGGATATCACTGGAAGTATCTTCCTAGGGTCCCCAGAGACTTAGAATGACCTAGTATCCCCAAATACCAAATGTTACATATAAGTTCTAAATCATTTAAATATTATGCTATCAAGGCTCCCAAAGGTGTTTGTTTAACCCAGTCTGTGGTACAATGTATGTTATATTCTGTGGTACAATGTATGTCATATTCTCTAACTAATAACTACTTGTGAAAATATGTTTTATAAAGTGTTCACAAGACAATATTTTGAGATAGTTTAGACCAGGGACTGCAAAGGTTTTACAGCTCTCAGCTAGTTCTTAAATAATTTGAAAATCTGGTTTAATGGAAGCCCCACTATAATGCCCCATGCTGCTCTAACTCTCAAAGTAGGTCATCATTAGAATGTACTCACGAGTGTCTTCGGTCAGTTTTGTCCGGTACCCAATGAGCCAGTTATTTATTTTCTCAGCTGTTATTTATAACTTTTTTTTTCATGTAATCTTGATAAATGAACTATCGTGGGGCTCTTCAAGGTATTATACAATGCGGAATGTGGCTCTAACTGACCGTATCCCTTCTTTGTGTATCATGCGCTCTTCAATGTGTATCATGCACTCTTCAACGTGTATCATGCACTCTTCAACGTGTATCATGCTCTCTTCAACGTGTATCATGCTCTCTTCAATGTGTATCATGCGCTCTTCATTATGAATCATGCGCTATTCTTTGTTTAACATGCGCTCTTCAATGTTTATCATGCGTTCTTCAATGTGTATCATGCGATCTTCATTATGTATCATGCTCTATTCTTTGTTTAACATGCGCTCTTCCATGGGTATCATGCGCTCTTCAATGTGTATCATGCGCTCTTCATTACTGATCAAGCGCTCTTCTTGTGTATCATGCGCTGTTAATTGTGTATCATGCGCTCTTCATTATTTATCATGCGGTCTTCATTATGTTTCATGGCTCTTCTTTGTGTATCATGCGCTCTTCATTGTTTATCATGCGCTCTCCATTGAATCCGTTCATTAAAAATATTCCATAACTTTTGATTATAATCGTGTGACTGTTTGAAGTATTTAATAAATTGTGATAAAGAAGCGGTGCATCTCACAAGGTGGAAACGTGTATATACAGAATGGGCCAAAAAAAAATGAGAACATTGCGTAGACGGCAATTTAATTATATCAAAGTTTGTTTAGCTGTACGCTTAGAAAAAATTGTTGTTAAGCATGGAGGACACACTGAATAGGATTTCTGATTGGCTAAATACTTTGCAAACAAAATTACATTAAACAATACAATTAATTAAATTATATTTTTAAATAATTCGTATGTTATAAGATGTTCTCACTTTTTTTGGCCCACCATATATATATATATATATATATATATATATATATATATATATATATATATATCAAACAAACAAATCAGAGTATATTAAAATTATGTTTGCCAAATTTTCTCAATCGTCAACACTGTTATTCATAATATGAGACGTATAATTGAACTACGCTGAGCGCATTATGCGGCATGGACAGGAACCAGCTGACTCTCACGTGGCTTTTAGAACATTTGAGATCACAAGATTGATGATCAATTGATTAGCAATTACATAACACACACAGATCATTCACGTTTGATGTAGGACAATTACACAGATTTCTGTTATGTAATTTGAACACGTGACCTCGTAGAAATCAAAGATTTGCTTTGTAATTTAAATGTATTCAATTAAAACATGTTCTGTACAGCTGGGACATGTGAAAATTAGCTTGCTAATTATGCCTGGAGGAGATATTTTTCTATTTGTGATTTCTCTATTTCGACGGAATTGAATTAATACAGAAAAAATAAAATGTTAACAAGAATATAGGGATATCATTAGTCGTTTTGCTCATGAAACAATTTATGAATTATTTTTAAGAACTTTCATGTTTGTCGTATACATATATTCATAGAAGAGTGATCATTTAATTTGTTACATACATGAATATATTGTAGAAGCGATAGGCCAAGGGAAGCTAAAAACTATTTTACTTAAAACAAAATGATTTATTGCCCTTTAACACAATTAAAGTATTTCAACATCCTATCAACGTGAATTATTTTCACTGCTTTCATGTTTACTCTGTAAGCCATAACTTCATTGATAATAATCAGTCCGTTGTTAGCATGTAATTAAACTGATGTCACTCGGTGACTTTGTATAGAAGTCGAATAGGCTTATAAACTGTGGATAAAGTCTACAAAGAAAGTTTGTTTGTTGTACTTACAGTCACGTGCAGTGGTAGCCACAATGGTCACTTAAATCTGACAGAAGGGCTGGACCGAGAGTAGATAGATGGTGCGTTTATTTTTAATTAAATATACTGTAAATTAAATGCACTGCCTGGATCAAATAGCCAAAAGGAACGTGCTAGGCTCGCGGGCCGTAGTTTGCCCACCCATAGTCTAGTACATTGTTCGTGCACTAAAAATGCACGTAGATAAATGCAATTACATGTGTAATAAAAAATAACAATTCAATAACAGTTAGTGTAAGAAAAAATAACAATGCATTGACAGTTAGTGTAAGCAAAAATAACAATTCAATGACAGTGTAAGCTTAAATAACAATTCAATGACAGTGGAAGCAAAAATAACAATTCAATGATAATGTAAGCAAAAATAACAATTCAATGACAATTAGTGTAAGCAAAAATAACAATTCAATGACAGTGTAAGCAAAAATAACAATTCAATGACAGTGCAAGCAAAAATAACAATTCAATGACAGTGTAAGCAAAAATGACAATTCAATGACAGTGTAAGCAAAAAATAACAACTCAATGACAGTTAGTGTAAGCAAAAAATAACAATTCAATGACAATTAGTGTAAGCAAAAATAACAATGCATTGACAGTTAGTGTAAGCAAAAATAACAGTTCAATGACAGTGTAAGCTTAAAATACAATTCAATGACAGTGTAAGCAAAAATAACAATTCAATGCCAGTATAAGCAAAAATAACAATTCAATGACAGTGTAAGCAAAAATAACAATTCAATGACAGTGTAAGCTTAAACAACAATTCAATGACAGTGTAAGCAAAATAACAATTCAATGACGGTTACAAGAAAATCATGATATAGTAACAAGCAATTAAGCCTGTTCCATTCTGGACACAGGACGTGTTAGCGCATTTTCATGTTATGTATCAGTACGTTTGTTAGCTTTCAGTAAATATTTGTAAATTTTGGAAATGTTTATAAATTCAATTGTGTAATGCATATATCTGTAAAAAAAATATTATAAAGACGTTTCTTTATATTTGAAAAAAAAATTATTTTCTCTTAAATCTAACTACAAGTGGTTTGTGGTTACTGAAATAGAACTCATAATTGAAAACATTAGAAATTGTAGTCATTTAATCGTCCGAAAACTCCGTCAATTGTTGCATAGCTCTGATACTTTCAATTAAACTCAGAACACAAGCTTACTATTTCATTTGATGAGTTTCTTAATAAATCTTGGTGAAACTACGTGCTGCAGTATTTCGCACCAAATGAATGGGTTATACACGTACAAGGAATCGCGAAATGGGAAAAAGTCATTTCTTGGCAGGCCAAGACCTACAAAAGATATATACATCATGGGTCTAAGACTTATGGTTGTTGAGATCTAGGGTGATGACAGACAGACAGACAGACAAAACGGGGACAATAGAGCATTTTTTTTTCGAAAATGCTCTAAAAAAAAACAAGTCACGATACAAACAGAGTTTTTAGAACTAAACGTTTTCTAAAATATGTAAATTATTTTAAATTTTACAATAAATTTTTTGCTGATGACAGAATCTGATCTATGGACATTAAATTTTTAAGACGAGCACTTAACCTTTGCACCTATTCTACGAAAACATAATTTACAAAGTATTGGTATATTTACCTATATAAATTAATATTTTTCCCATATAGAAATTTAAATTAATTGAAATTAATTAAAGTAATTAATTCATTGCAAAATTAATTATTGAATTGTCAGAGAGCAAGAACATGTTTGCGAAAAATTTCAAGAAAGTCTATCACTAAAAAGTTCCTAAAAATCGATAAACATCTATATAAATAATAGCGGTGTGGATGCTGCGTTAAATCGAAAGTAAAGAATAAATACAACAGTATTCCAGTTTAGAATCGTCAAACGTAAACTTAAGCTATAGTAATAAAAATCCTGAAAAAATCATATCTTTCCGAAACCAAAAATAACCTAGCTTACTGATCAAATCTAAGGGAAAAAAAGGTTTTGCAGGGTACAGCTAGTTAAAATTAATAAAGAAATAAACAGAAGTTTAGAGAGGAAAGAACGGTTAGAGAGAGAGAAAGAAATAATTTGAAAGTCAATCAGCTGTATTTCAATTGTACGCATAGTCTATCAGTTATGTACGTATAGTCTATCAGTTGTGTAATTATTGTAGTATAGTCTCTCAGTTGTGTTACTATTGTACATAGAGTCTATCAGTTGTGTTACTATTGTACGTATAGTCTTCAACCAGAGCAGTCTTATTACACTTCAGTAATACACGATACCTTGTGATGTAGTGATACACTTCACTAATACACGATACCTTGTGACGCTGTTTATTTGTCTACAATGTAGTGGTTCTTTAAGTGTGTGTCGCGACTCAACAGGTGTGTTTAAAAAATGACACTGAATATTCTTTCCCTTCCCAGTTTGACATCTTGCTTGATCAAAACTAACCAAACATTAGACATAGTACTTAGGTCTGTATGGTCTGATTGGTTCAAGCAGTCTGCAGTTCACAAACTTTTGCTATTCGCGACTTGCCTGATAGGAAAGAAAATAACAAAGGAAAAAAGAATTAAGATTACATTTTCTTGATTAAGTAATTATAAAAATATTTGTAGATCCATTCTAATCAGCACCTACCACTGACCACCAGTGGCTCGCACCCATACTTTGAAAAACAACTGTGCAAGTCCATGACATGTCAGCTGATCAGGTCTGGAGCGTAAATCCCCATTCTATTGAGAGACTAGACATACCATATCGATTAATGATATTGTTTTGAACCAACTGAACCAATTGTCATTCTGCTCAGATTGTTTTAGAACATTTAGGCTTAACAATACCTGTTTGCTGAATTACAATTGGTGGGGGGGGGGGAAATGGATACTGTACCCCCTAGTTTACATAGGGCACTCAGAGAATCGCACAATTTGTCCCATCGTTCCAAAGTGGTTTACCGTTTGCTAACATTGGACACGTCCCATGCACAATTTCAGAATTTCAAATTATTAGTATATTTTCATTAGTCATAAAACAATTTTTTTTATATCTCAAAGCACACGTGTTTATTAAATTTGTAAATAATAACGAACTATATTACTATTTCAATGAACACATTATAGTTTGATACCACCTGTATAGAATACTTGGCGTAACCCTATTAGTATCATCTTAAAAAGAAAGTGATAAATAGAGGGGCCCCTTTTGTTTTGGGGAGGCCATAAGAGTTTGACTAGTTTGCCTATCTATAAGGAGGGCTCTGATGGGGCCCTGGGCGAATATCATAGGCGGCCCCTGAGTTTAGTTATTTACAGATAGATAGGTGACACAACATGTACTATAATTGATAGGTGACACAACATGTACTATAACGGATAGGTGACGCAACATGTACTATAACAGATAGGTGACACAACATGTACTATAACAGGTGACACAACATGTACTATAACTTAGTATAACAGGTGACACAACATGTACTATATTAGATAGGTGACACAACAAGTACTATAAATTATAGGTGACACAACATGTACTATAACAGGTAGGTGACACAACATGTACTAAAACAGATAGGTGACACAACATGTACTATAACAGGTGACACAACATGTACTATAACGGATAGGTGACACAACATGTACTATAACTGATAGATGACAACATTACTGTAACAGTTATTGCACTATTGAACTCTTTTATAGACTCTATGAAAGCCACGACTGTTTATTCTGGTCAGAAATGATCATTTTTTACTATTCTGGTCAGAAATGATCATTTTGTACTATTCTGGTCAGAAATGATCATTTTGTACTATTCTGGTCAGAAATGATCATTTTGTACTATTCTGGTCAGAAATGATCATTTTGTACTATTCTGGTCAGAAATGATCATTTTGTACTATTCTGGTCAGAAATGATCATTTTGTACTATTCCGGTCAGAAAAGATCATTTTGTACTATTCCGGTCAGAAATGATCATTTTGTACTATTCTGGTCAGAAATGATCATTTTGTACTATTCTGGTCAGAAATGATCATTTTGTACTATTCTGGTCAGAAATGATCATTTTGTACCATTCCGGTCAGAAATGATCATTTTGTACCATTCCGGTCAGAAATGATCATTTTGTACTATTCTTGTCAACGAAGATGTTTAAGTTAATATTTATTTAAATTATTTTAAGGATAAATAGCTTTGGTTTTTCTGTCCATAAAGAACGACAATTTGGTTGCGATAAGAAGATCTTGGACAATTCTTTTGTTTACTTCACAATTTTAAGTGCAGGAAAAGTTCAATAACTATTTTAATATATTGATCTGGAATCTCTCAAAGAAGGGCTTGAAAGTAAGACGCAATCTGTGCAGGATTATGGCTCAGTACTTTGATAACTACACCCCCCGCGGTTAAAATTTAAGCGTAGTTTAGACTTTTATCTGGCTGTCGGAAGTACAGTTTTTGGGTTCCAATCTTGGACTGAGTTGACATGAAGAATACTACCCTCAGATTTGTTTAATCACTGTAGTTGTGCAGCTGGACTCTAGATAGAGGTAGTAGAGGATATATTATACAGCTTAGGCCTTAGGGAACACTGGACATGTATTGTTGACAAAAATGTTTCAGCTGTAGTTGACGATTCTACGCGTATTGTTAAATGTTACTGCTATAGCTGACGACTCTACGCGTATTGTTAAATGTTACAGCTGTGGTCGATTAACTTTACGTTGCTTTATTAAAAGAAATTTTACAGCTGTGGTCGATGGCAACAGCTGTACTAATAGTTTCATTTACATGACACATGTCAATCAGTGTCTAGACTCGGCTGATGTAAATAGTTTGGACTTGATTATGATGATAACCCCAGAACAACCACGAAAGAAAGCGCGAGTGCAGGAATTATCATCAGATTCTGAAGATGAGCTCCACCCCGACAGTTGTTGACTTTTACAGACTGGAGCAACACATTGAAAATAACATGGATCCATTAAAGTTGTGGAAGTTACACGAGGACAAATACCCAGTTTTGGCTAAGTTAGCGAAAAAATATTAAGCATTCCCTGCCACACCTGTCCAATTTGAACGTCTCTTTTCTGTTTCTGCCTGTGTTAATAAAAAGACAGCATCACTCGAATCGGCGAATGTGAATCAACTGATCTGTTTAAGATATTGGCTGAATAAATAAGAATAATTCAGTTAGGTAAACTGTTCAATCAATCAAATGTTTAAAATATGCGTTAATTTGCTATGAAAATTTGAATCATGCGATAATCTCGATTAAAATTTTTAATCGAACAGCAACTCTAATGAACATGAATATTATCAGGATTGTGAGACAAGCAATCGAAATCATTTTCTCAATTTTGATTCAATCCATTTGTCATGATATTTGTTTGCTACAGTAAGAAATTATTCTTAACAACGTTTTATATTTTTTAAACACAATGTTTGATTTCAAATGAGACAAATACAGTTAAACAAAAACCACAAGTCTTAAGAAAACCATTGTCCCATGTGACATGTGACAATTAAAAAAAATCTCTGGCATTCATCGGCAAGTTTTGCTAAAGAACTGCAAGTAATTGGGTTTGTATTTATTGCAAGAAATGTGTTCTTTTTTTATCCCCCCTCACCCGCCTCGACCCCTCTACCTCCGTCCAATGATATTATTTTTTAATTAATGTTTATGAAATATGCATGCCATTATATTGTTTCATCATAAAAAGGATGTTTACGTTGAAAGGAAACAAATCGATGAAGTTTAATTTTAAACTTTTAAATGCCACATAAATTTAAATAAACAAACGTTGAAGAAAATTATTTGTCCTAGAAATTCTTTAAAAAATAATGTTTGACACTTGAAAAGGTGTAAAAAAAAAACAAAATATAAAAACTACGACATATTTTCTAAATCATTGTACATACCGTACATGTTTTAATTTCAAATGATCTAATTTCAAATGATCTAATTTCAAACACTGAACTAACGTATTTAACGTTGTTAAATAATAGACAAAAATATCACCAGTATTGATTTAGAATTGTACTAGGCAGGGCCCTTATTTTATTTCTGTGGGCCCTGAGCTAAAACAGATATTCGAGGGCCCTGAAACAGAAATGTTTAGGTATGTCGATGGCCGTTGGTGTAAGTGATTATTGGGGCCCTGACAGCATCATATTCGGTGAGAATTATACCTGGGTGGGGCAAAAGCCTGGCTGGTATATACTATACAAGAGAACATCTCTGCGTAGGGTCTGTTAAATAACGAGGTTTGAGGACATCTCCATGGTAACACGGATTGAAGGGCACTCAATGACAATAACGCGGTGGTTGTAATGTTATGATCCTGTTGTGTTATTGCAAGTTTTTTTTAAACCAGTGGTCCCCAACCACCGGGCCGCGGACAAGTACCGATCCGTGGATCGAATGGTACTGGGCGGGCCGCCCAAGAAATATTGAATTATTTACTTTTTTTTTTACTGCGGCGTATTTCTCGCGGGATTGTGTGACTTTCCATGGACGAAAAGATAATCAACGCACCCCCCCCCACACACACACACTTTCAAGTGGGCCGCGGTGAAATTATGAAACGCTGATCGGTACATAGGGAGAAAAAAGGTTGGGAGACCACTGTTTTAAACCAAGCGACATATTTCTTTTGTACTGGGTAGTGTACCATGGTCACTGACGCTTCAACTATGGCGAGTTCGTACATAATGGGTGGTGTACCGTAGCAATTTGCGGCTTTAGTTATGGTGGGGGTTGTAAATGATGAGTAGTGTGCCGTAGCCATTTGTGGCTTTATTTATGGTGGGGAATACAAATAAAGGGTAATGTACCGTGGCCATTTGTGGCTTTAGTTATGGTGGGGGTTGCAAATAATGGGTAGTGTGTATCATGGTCACTGACGCTTCAACTATGGTAAGTCCGTATATTATGGGTAGTGTACCGTGGTTATTGTGGCTTCAATTACGATTGGGTTGCACTTAACACCATGGCCATTTGACATCAGTTATTCAGGTGGTGTTACGATGTGGGTTATTTTAGCACAATAGTTTACGGTTTAGGAACAAAATGTACGTGGCCAGGATTAGCGTTAGGACTATCCGCTGCCGACGTAACAGGTGGATTTCGCCTACATAAAAAAAAAGTAAAGTTCCCTTAAGCCTCAAAGGGCTCATCGGGGCAGATGACGTGTAGCCAGTAAAGGTTTTTTTTCCTTTGCCAGGTGACCCTCAATGATCTTCCACCACAGATCGTGGTGCACTCAGGGCCGGCATTAGGCCGATCGCTCCTAATTGGGCCCCGCGACAAGCAGAGACCCCGCAATATACATTTATCTAATTAATTGTAATAGTTATAATTGTAAAAAAAAAAGAAGCGGGGCCTCGCAAGCATCCGTTAAATTGGGCCCCGCAATTCAATAGGCCGGCCCTGCTTGCACTTCCAACAATACATAAATAATAGCGGTGTGGGTTCTGCGTTAAATCGAAAGTAAATAATTAATACAACAGTATTCCAGTTTAAAATCGTCAAACGTAAACAATAGTACTGAAAATCATGAAGAAATCGGATCTGTCTGAAACCAAAAATAACCTAGCCTGCTGATAAAACCTAAGGGAATATTACTATATGCAAAGGTTTAGCAGGGTTCAGCTAGTAACTATATAATAAGTGTATATTTCTAGTGTAGCAGTCGATAAAATGTGATCAAGTTATAAGTATAGATTGTTTTGTACCTAAAAAAAATGTAATCATTAGTCTAAAGACTATTAAATATCAAGGATTTGAGAAACAATTAATTCTGGTTTGAAAATAAATTAAGTTGGAAATATCTGAAGGGGACATAAATACTTTCAAAATATAATAATATTATTTCTATGTAACAAAAATGATATTGTATTCGGTTTTATTTTAATTGTAATTGCTCTTTAAATGAAATCAGGGGAGGGTACTTGTGTTGAGGTAATAACTCTATCCCCACGGCCATGTTCAATGTGCTCTGGTCTCAGAACTAACAACAGAGAATCACACATTCAAATAGATAATACTGTTGTACATTGTGTACATTTTGTACATTTTGTACGATAGTCAGCTTTGTTTTGTGTGGACCTGGCGATATACACTTTTGTGTGGAGACAATAAAGTCATATAATGTTGTGTGGAGACAATAAAGTCATATAATTTTGTGTGGAGGCAATAAAGTCATATAATTTTGTGTGGAGGCAATAAAGTCATATAATTTTGTGTGGAGACAATAAAGTCATATAAATTTGTGTGGAGGCAATAAAGTCATATAATTTTGTGTGGAGGCAATAAAGTCATATAATTTTGTGTGGAGGCAATAAAGTCATATAATGTTGTGTGGAGGCAATAAAGTCATATAATTTTGTGTGGAGGCAATAAAGTCATATAATTTTGTGTGGAGGCAATAAAGTCATATAATTTTGTGTGGAGACAATAAAGTCATATAATTTTGTGTGGAGGCAATAAAGTCATATAATTTTGTGTGGAGACAATAAAGTCATATAATTTTGCGTGGAGGCAATAAAGTCATATAATTTTGTGTGGAGACAATAAAGTCATATAATTTTGTGTGGAGACAATAAAGTCATATAATTTTGTGTGGAGACAATAAAGTCATAACATTTTGAAAAAAAAATATAGCGACAGACAGGATAGAGGGATAAAAAAGTGCAGACAAAGATTCTGAATATAGAGGAGTGTAATGATAATTAAATTTTAGGTAGTCAACCAGTATGCAAACTTTGACATAAAGACTTAATTAATAGGTGAACCCTGTTTTATAAAAAATACTGTTTGTGAGTTAAATGAACGATCATGTTCTTCCCTGCAGAAAGATGCTAGTAGACAACAATTGATGACGTAAATCACTGTATATATCTCCCCCCCTCCTCCCACTGTTGGCCCCATAGCAATGTGCCAGCTTAGGAACAGTAGAAAACCAATTAGTCATTTTTGTTTTTCACCGACTTAACGCCCTAGAGGTCATCTTTGTGTGTGTGGCTCCTTTGTAATCCCATCACAATGACGTCATTAGTCGGGAAATCCCACTCATGCGATTTGTTTCGTACTGCTATTTGTAGAGTCATAGTTTTAAAAAAAAAATACAGTAGGTAAGTTCAGACTTCACAACACTGCACTGGGTAAAAAATAAGACCACAGCTATGTGTGTGTGGGAGGTGAAATATTTATTTACTCTTACATGTTTTGGCCACCATAAGTTGTCCAGCCAGATATGTTTTTCTGTTAAATCGTAGCTCTGCATTTAACCCGTTCAATTATCAGCCTGATAGCCGCGAGTGGGGAGGGGAAGGGGGGGAGTGTTATGTTTTCTTTGTCTCAGTCACGTGGGCCGTGGGCGGAAATGGAATCGTCGTCCATTGGCCTGTAGTGTCCGAAGAATACTTCAAATCCAGATCACACCACTTCGCATTCATCTACATGTCATCAGATATCATACATATTTATCAGCCTACAACATGTCTTCAGATCGAACAGAGGCGGCTCTAGGTTGAATGGGCAGGGCCTAGGGTGGGTATTTAACGCGCGGCTTACGCCCGTAGAGGTAAGATATGTGAAGAGTTAGAGGCGACACTATTCTCACCTACTTTATAGGTTAGGCTTACTATAGCTCTAAACGGTTCATATAGTACAGTGAGTTAAGTTCATTTATACATTGGGCGGGGGGTGGGGCGTTTATCTGGGCTGATGTCTCTTTCGCTGCGGCATAATGGCGTGTGTTGTGGCCATAATTGTGTTTAATATAGCAGTACATAATAAAGCAATAGGCGTTATGAGTCAGACTGGCCTGGTCCAGAGAGTGAGTTACATTGCAAGGTTAAAGCGCTTCCTATAAAGTACCTCCTCATTGTATCACAGGCCCCCTAAGGCACGTGATCTGTGGCGGTTGCTATAGCTACTGCCCCTCAAAGACCTCTACTCATCTCATTTTTATTATTCAAGTCATCTCATCATAAAATATCATTTTGTATATATCTACATATCATAAAAAATCATTTTGTATATATCTACGTATCATAAAATATCATTTTGTATATATCTACATATCATAAAATATCATTTTGTATATATCTACATATCATAAAATATCATTTTGTATATATCTACGTATCATAAAATATCATTTTGTATATATCTACGTATCATAAAATATCATTTTGTATATATCTACATATCATAAAATATCATTTTGTATATATCTACATATCATAAAATATCATTTTGTATATATCTACATATCATAAAATATCATTTTGTATATATCTACGTATCATAAAATATCATTTTGTATATATCTACGTATCATAAAATATCATTTTGTATATATCTACATATCATAAAATATCACTTTGTATATATCTACATATCATACAATATCACTTTATATATATGTACATATCATAAAATATCATTTTGTATATATCTACGTATCATAAAATATCACTTTGTATATATCAACATATCATAAAATATAATTTTGTATATATCTACATATCATAAAATATAATTTTGTATATATCTACATATCATAAAATATCATTTCGTATACATGTACATGTAAGAAAATATCACTTTGTATCAGTCTACTGTCATAAAATATAATTTTGTATATATCTACATATCATAAAATGTCATTTGTATATATCTACATATCATAAAATATCATTTTGTATCAATCTACATATCATAAAATATCACTTTGTATCAATCTACATCTCGTAAAATGTCAACAATACGCGTCAAAGAGCATGTCATCAGTCGTGAACAATTTCATCGACCTACATGTCAATAAAGAAACAAGTATGTCTACAGATTAGTAGCGTTATCAATGCTGATATTGAATATGCGTCATCACATGTCAACAGTATGTTTCTTAATTATCATCAGATGACAGTAGTATGTACCAACCTACATGGCAGCAGATGACAGTAGTACGTACCAACCTATATGTCATCAGAGTTTAGTAGTATGTTCCAACCTACAAACTATCATCTCACACGTATATAAAGGTGTCTGCGTTGTAAAACGTGTCTACAGTTGGTGTTTCAAATGTCACCATACAACTATAAATATAAAGGGTCACAAGTTTGATAACTGATAGACTATTATATCACTGGCAGGCACCGGGGGCGGGGGGGGGTTGGAGTTGAAAAGTTCGTTAAAGCCCAAGCCGTCTACACTGCAAAACGGGCCCCTGGGCCTTACCAGAGTTCCAACAGAGAGAAACGAATTAACGTGAATGGGGCCGTCTCAACTAGCTAGGTCCCCCCCGGGTAGGTACCATAACAATCACTGGCATCAGTCGGTCAAAATAGAAGTGTTTTTTTAAAGTGCTATTGCATTTAATCACTCTGACTTGAAGTGCCCAAACTGTTCGATGTCTTTTAAATATTTAAATACATGTAAATCATTTGAGTTCTGTTGATGGTAAAAAAAAATAAATAAAAAATAAGCCATGTGATTAGCACATCGTCAAGAATTAAGCAAAGTCAAATTTTACTTGCCAGATATAGTAAATGTAGACTGCAGTTATTTACATTGATTCATTGGGCAGGGGTGGAGCCACGTTAGAAAATAACTTTATTTGAACTAATCACGGAATCCATAGCTCGGTTATTTAGTTCTGAATCGGACAATGGCCTCACTATTCCCTCTCCAGTTTGATCGATCCCTTATGTCTTCTGGGAGTCATATGACGCCAAGACCGTCTCACAACTGGAAAATAAATCAACGAAAAAATTAAAATTTAAGAGTCTAATTAAAATGGAGTTGGTTATTTCTTTCAGACGCCCTCTAAGAAATAATTTCTAAAAATATACAAATCTGGCCATGTTGCTATGATTTCAGTGAGTAAAATGAACAAGTTTCTGTTACCATTAATTATTTTTATATATTCCTTATAGTAAAACCACTTTCATAAATTAACTCCAAATAACACAGCGAACACAGATCACTTAACTTTCATAATTTAGAAAAGTCATTGATGGCTTTACTCAATATAAGATAATAAAGTGAAATTACACTTTAAAAGCAACAACTTTTGAGTTGAATTTATTTTTTAAATCGCCGATGTCACGTGACAGTTTAAAACATTAGCAGATCCGCCTACTGGCGAGTCACGTGACAGTCTTAAAAAACGTCCCCTTCTTTCCCACCACGAACTCGTTTTATAGAAGATAAAGGAAACAAAAGGCCACAGATGCTCATGACACTAATCAGTACTTAGGGCACTAACCAGTACTCAGGGCACTAACCAGAAATCAGGGTAATAATCAATACTCAGGGCACTAATCAATACTCAGGGCACTAACCAGTACTCAGGGTACTAATCAATACTCAGGGCACTAACAAGTACTCAGGGCACTAACCAGTACTCAGGGCACTAATCAGTACTCAGGGCCCTAATCAGTGCTCAGGGCACTAACCAGTAAGCAGGGTACTAATCAGTACTCAGGGCACTAACAAGAACTCAGGGCACTAACCAGTACTCAGGGCACTAATCAGTACGCAGGGCACTAATCAGTACTTAGAATACTAACCAGAACTTATGGCACTAACCAGTTCTCAGGGTACTAATCAGTACTTAGGGCACTAATCAGTACTCAGGGCACTAATCAGTACTCAGGGCACTAGTCAGTACTCAGGGCACTAACATGTACTCAGGGCACTAACCAGTACTAAGGGCACTAACCAGTATTCAGGGCAGTAACCAGTACTCAGGGCACTAATCAGTACTCAGGGCACTAATCCGTACTCAGGGCACTAATAAATACTTAAGGCACTAGCCAGTACTCAGGGCACTGACCAGTACTCAGGCCACTAACCATACTCAGGCCTTTCATCCCCTCTCCAAAGGGATCTGACATTTATAATGTAACCCATTTGGGGGTAGGGGGGATTAAAATGAAGAAAAAAAGGCGTTACTTAATCAGGTATTTACTCCCCAAACTAAGGTCAGGTATTTACTCCCCCAAACCAAAGTCGGGTATTTACTCCCCCAAACTAAAGTCGGGTATTTACTCCCCCAAACTAAAGTCAGGTATTTACTCCCAAAACTAAAGTCGGGTATTTACTCCCAAAACTAAAGTCGGGTATTTACTCCCCAAACTCTAGTCAGGTATTTACTGCCCAAACCAAAGTCGGGTATTTACTCCCCAAACCAAAGTCAGGTATTTACTCCCCAAACTAAAATCAGGTATTTACTCCCCAAACTAAAGTCGGGTATTTACTTCCCAAATTAAAGTCAAGTATTCATTTAAAGCTTGGTGGACTTGAGGGACTAAACACCTTATTTCACATGGAACAATTTCCTTGGTTATCACCTAGCATCGAACCCGGGACTCTGAGGTCGACAGACAAGCGCTCTACATCACTAGGCAGTGACAGATGGTCGTGCAATTAAGCGCCCAACTGTCGACCTGAAGGTCAATGGTTCAATCAACGGTGCGGACCAATGAATATTTCAGGTCATGTTTAAAGTCACCGCTATATCTCCCGTGGTTCCTCCATGGATAGTGTACTATATGGTGGGGATGAAAGAAGGGCACCATTAAAACCGTCCCATTAGTGGTTTATAGGATCTAAAAGATTTCATCTTATCCTTACAGGGACTTCACACACAGCGCACGGACATCCGTTCACTCAAAATGTATGTAAGTGAAATACATAATTAATAAGTGAATCACACAATTTATAAATGAGTATTCAATAAATACAATTTTGATTTGATATTTTATAATTGACTTGTTTATCTAAATAATTTCCATTGATTGATTGATATTACCTCGGCCTCCCCAGTCGCCCCTGTACATTAACTGATTTATCTCCTCCTGACGCTACCGATCGTATTGTCAATGTGCTCTCTGTGTGATATTACGTAATGTGTATGCTAATAATAGGACTAAAATACACACTATATCCCAGGTATCCCCACCTTTGACAGATAGTTAAAAAAAAAAACAACAAATCGGGAATAATTTTCTTAGTACATTCACTGACATTCAAGACTGGCAGTTACTGTGTAAATGTTAGTAATAGCAATAACATTCGTGATACCATTTGTATTATCATTGCCTCATCACTGGATGCAGCAAGTCATCAATATTTCAGCTGTGACGTGGCTGTCCTGTGATACAAATTAACAGCTGTGAGTGAGTTCATCAGTAGCACCCCCTCCACCCACCAGTCGTGATTTATCATCCCTAATTATACAGACTCGTACGCAAGTCCTCATTGTTTCTATATGTCAATGTGTTATGTCTTTGTATATCACGTGGACTGAATACACCAGTTACAACATCATTTGTGAACATATTTAGCTATTGATAAGAAGAGAGATTTTTATTTGATATTGTAGTTTATTTTATCCGTGAGTTGATACAGGTTATATGAAAACCTTTATAATTTTTACAGCCAAAATGGGAAGAAATCTGAAATATGGAAAATCGAACATTTTAAAACTTTATTGTAAAAAGATTTTTTTTATTTTGTTAGAAAAATCAAAGACAAGTTTTAAGTAAATTAAGACTTTAAAAAAAAAAGTTAAAAAAAAAAACAAACAAACAGACTCCAACGTTTTCTGGGACTCAAACGTAATGATAATTTTAAGATAAACAAGAAACAACTAGCCTACAACATAACGAACAAAAAAAACAACAAACCAAGAATAAATCTAATTTGTTTGTCTTATTTAAAATATATTCTAACAAAACGTCCCTCTTTTTGAAAGTATACAAACCCAAGTAATGTTTGCAGGCCCTAGTGGCGATGTATACAGGATTAGTGTACAGTAAGTCATGTGATATAATTCACAAATAGGCCGGAGCTGTGGTATACTGCACAGATAGGCCGGAGATGTGGTATACTCCACAGATAGGCCGGAGATGTGGTATACTCCACAGATAGGCCGGAGATGTGGTATACTCCACAGATAGGCCGGAGATGTGGTATACTCCACAGATAGGCCTGAGATGTGGTATACTCCACATACAGGCCGGAGATGTGGTATACTCCACAGATAGGCCTGAGATGTGGTATACTCCACAGATAGGCCTGAGATGTGGTATACTCCACAGATAGGCCGAATATGAGTAAAAAAATAATTTCCTGTTGCCTACTTAGCATTTCAAAATATGTTTTAATGACCAAAACACTTGTGTCTTCTTCATTATAACAATCTAACAGTTCCGGATCTGTATAATTAGGGATGATAAATCACGACTGGTGGGTGGAGGGGGTGCTACTGATGGTCTCACTCACAGCTGTTAATTTGTATCACAGGACAGCCACGTCACATCTAATGAACCGGATATTCAAGAGTCTAAACTAGAGAGTCCATTGTACTTATAATTCTGAACATCTTCAGGGTGCGGGGGCGGCCTATTGGTGAGGTACGGCAAAGCTCGATGCCATAGTGGAGAGAAAAAATATTTCGAGACAGTGATGAAAGATCGATTTGAAATAAAAGTGTATGTTGACATCGCAAAGTAATTTATAAAATGACTTTTCAAACATATTCTGAATGCTCTGTAAACAGATTATAATAGATAGCATATTAAATAGTTAGCTGAGAAAAAAATCGATGTTGATAAACATGTTTTGCTCAAAATTAGGAAATATTATGATCAAACAATGTTTTGGATTCCTCAGGTTAAAACAGTAGGGGGTGGTCCACGTGAAAAAGAAAGTGTACAATATTAGGTCAACCGAACTTAGTTTAGTGCCGACTCAATGGCAGTGGAGTTGACCACTTGAAGTAAAATAAACACAAATTCTTGTACAGAAAGTATTTATAAATATTACATTTATTTGTGGGCGAAAAATACGAAGTGTGAAAGGATTGAATTGATGCATGAGATCAATGAGAGAAGAATATTGGAAATAATAATCTCATCTGCGGATCAGCATATTTTTACTCACGGACCATGGCTGCTAACCGCTGCTCTAATATATAGTATATATATATATATATATATATATATATATATATTAGATGTACCCTGCAAAACCTTTGCATAGAGTTATATTCCCATAGATTTGATTAGTAGGCTAGGTTATTTTTGGTTTCGGGCAGATCCGATTTTTTCATGATTTTAAAACAATTTTAAGATGCAATATGTTGTAGAAATACAAAAAAAAAAAAAAACAAAACAAAACAAATATTTAAATGAAATTATTTCATATTTTGACCTTTGAAAACCGCAGAAATTATTCAAAACTGTATTAAAAAAATATTAATCGAATCGAGATGTCGGAAAGACACCATTTTGAATCAAAATTTCTAATTTCGATATAACACAGAAGCGAGACCGCTTTTATTTTATTAAATACTGATGTTTAGTTTATCCTTTTTAAATGATATAAAATCTAATTGAAAGGAAGCAGGTGCCTACACTTAATGAATCCTGGTTATACACTTCACGGGTACAGGGGAGGACATTCTGATCTTGTCCAGGAATGACTCTGTTACTTTATACACACATGTATCTTACATACGTGCATTATAAACATATTTGTCATACATACATATATACATGCACATGCATTCTACACACAAACATACACACATGCATCATAAACAACCCCACAAACGTGCATCATACACATATTCGAAATACATACATACATACACACATGCATCATACACACATACATACACACATGAGTCACAAACAACCTTACACACATACATCATACACAATTGTGTCACACACTCATGCATCATACACACATACATCATACACACATACATACACATACTAAAACCTCACATCTTTGTTGGATCATCTCCCCGATAAATATTGTGTCCATGATTTGCTTATGTTTGATGTATGATATATATTTAATGATATTTTTGTATGCTGTATGATAAATGGTGAATGATGAATGTTGTATGATGTATGATATATGTTGTATGTTATGCGATGCTATATATGTTTTATGATATATGTTGTATGTTGTATAATGTAATGGAGTAAGATGTATTGTGAATAATAATGTAGTATTATTATGTATGTTGTATGATATATATTGTATGAGGTATGATGTATGATGCTGGGATGTAGATATTCAACTATAAGAAATTTGTGGTATGAGAAAAACGATACGTACCACAATAAACCCATTAGACGATTACACTTTGACTTTGACCTTTCTAGCAGCTGTCTATGTCTGTCTATGTCTGTCTATGTCTATGTCTCACTTTATCTTGAAATAATCGAGAAGAAATAAACAAACCAGCAGAACAACAAAAACCCAAATTGTATTTCGACTTCTTATGTCTGTGCCTCGGGGCGAGATTGTTCAGAGTTGATTAGGAAACATGTGAAATCTTGTACTGTTAGAACTTAACACACAGACCAAGGGTGGGCAACGCTTTTGACTCGCGGGTCACATCAGGTGCATAAATTAACCGGCGGGTCGGACCAAGAGCCGATGCAATGATATATATATATATATATATATATATATATATATATATATATATATTAAAGCAAGATGTCTTTACATAAAGGGCTAGAGATGTGCTATTGAGTAGGGAGCGACCGACAATCGGATCGGTATCGGTATCGGACCGATATTGGCACTATCAGTTAATATCGGATCGGCCGATTTTTGTAGGGTGCGACCGATAATCGAACCGATATTGGCTCTATGGGTTAACTATCGGACCGGCCGTTTTTTGCTGCCGATACATTGTTTTTTTTTTTTTCACAAATCTAGTAACTAAGCTTGTTTTGGTTTACAGAGTTAAAGTTTACTTACGACTTCCAGTTAACTGTTCACCTGAGTGAAGTGATTTACTGATATAATTAAGAGTTTTTAATTTTTCAAACTTTTTAAAAAATCTGCTACAAGTAAATTCAGTAAGCCAGGTATCAATGTAAGACAGTTACCAAGGTAAGCCAATTATCAAGGCAGGCCAGTTACCAAAATAAGCCAGTTACTAAGGTTAGCCAGGTACCAAGGTAAATTCTCTGAATTTTTTTTTAGGATTCCGAGACATTTAAAAAAATATATTTTTCTGTTTAGGGAAGACAAAGATATCAGTCGTTGCCCTCTTAACATCAGATTAAATAGTTGAAGAGGCCCCTTTTTCGCAGATGGGGGCCCCCGAGATAACCACTAGTTTCCCCATCACTCAATAACGGTTCTGTTATTAGTGGTGACGAAATTCTACATATTTCTCTCACTATCCATTATATGTGTATCTAAAATACAAACAATATTTTAGCACATTTAGAACCGGAAGTCGAACAACAGAAATTGGGTCAATAAATATTTTAAAAAATTAAATATTTCACATTTCACGGTGCTATTTTAATTAAATCGTTGAATGTATGTTATGCTGTTGCCAGGGCTGCGCGAACTATGCTGCAAGGGGTGGGGGGGGGGGGGTAAAAGGCGGCAAAATCTTAGCTTGAGGACATAATTTTGAAGAAAGAAATGTCTAACTTTTATAATAAAAATGTCTAACTTTTATAATAAAAATGTCTAACTTATAATAAAAATGTCTAACTTTTGTAATAAAAATGTCTAACTTTTATAACAAAAATGTCTAACTTTTGTAATAAAAATGTCTAACTTTTATAATAAAATGTCTAACTTATAATAAAAATGTCTAACTTTTATAATAAAAATGTCTAACTTTTATAATAAAAATGTCTAACTTTTATAATAAAAATGTCTAACTTTTATAATAAAAATGTCTAACTTTTATAATTAAAAAAAATGATTTGTGATGAATTGACCTGATCTGAAATTGTGCACTCATTAATAAATGTGTACCATGATTTATTCTGGAAAATGTGAAAATATATAATCTTATGTACATATACCATATATACCATATGTATATATATAGATATAATCATTCAGAATTGGGAATAGGGGGGCGGCTAATTATGGTTGGCACCCGGGCGGCGTTTTGGTAAAGCACGGCCCTGACTTTTGTTCTTTTTTTATAATTTAAACTAATGATAGGTCACAGAGGTTATAGGTCACATAGGTTATAGGTCACAGAGGTTATAGGTCACAGAGGTTATAGGTCACAGAGTTTATAGGTCACAGAGGTTATGACTTTTTCGATTAGCATTGACACAGGTTGGACAAACATTTAGAATACATGGCAAAAACGGGTTCTTAAATTTAACACAAGTGCCAGGCCAAGAGTAGATACATATGGTGTTTTCAATGAGCAATAATGTTTTGTACTTAAAATTTGAATTCGCGGGGAGAATAGCCACACAACGGGACGTACTCAAGCCCGGGGAGAATAGCCACACAACGGGACGTACTCAAGCCCGGGGAGAATAGCTACACAACGGGACGTACTCAACGCGCCGGCCTTGATTTTTCCTTGTCTGTCCTAGAGGTTTGATTGGCGCGTTAGAATATTTATTCACACTGTGTAACATTTTCATTGACGGGAAAAAAAATACTCCAATTAAAAATAACAAAATCAAGAGAAAATTAAAAAGTGTTTCAAGCAAAATGGCTGGTCTCCAGGTGTGAATAATATCTCCAGGTGTGAATATTATCTACAGGGGTGAATATTATCTCCAGGTGTGAATATTATCTCCAGGTGTGAATATTATCTCCAGGTGTGAATATTATCTCCAGGTGTGAATATTATCTCCAGGTGTGAATATTAACTCCAGGTGTGAATATTATCTCCAGGTGTGATCATTATTTAGTTTTTGATATACACGTGGCACATTAATAAAAAGGTATTGATGCGTAGCTATTGAAGTTTTCCTTACTCAAGTGTTCTTGTAAATGTTGTCTTGAGTATTGAAACAATTCATTCTCGAAACATTGTTTTCTTATGTATTGTTTTCTCCTTGTTTTTTTCTTCTTCAGATTATCTGCCGACTAGATGTGCAAACACACACACATACACACACAGACACACACAGCTATAGACCAGCAATTATACCGCCACGTGTTGTAGCGTGTCTGTGTGTGTGTGTGTGTTTATGTGGGTACAATGATGTGTGTGTATGTGCGTGTGTCAACAAGTATGTCAGAGTGCGGACGCTTAGTTCCACGTATTCAATATGTAATCAACTTGACGTGGTCTAGTTCCACGTATTCAATATGTAATCAACATGACGTGGCTTAGTTCCACGTATTCAATATGTCATCAACTTGACGTGGCTTAGTTCCACGTATTCAATATGTAATCAACTTGACGTGGCTTAGTTCCACGTATTCAATATGTCATCAACTTGACGTGGCTTAGTTCCACGTATTCACTATGTAATCAACTTGACGTGGCTTAGTTCCACGTATTCAATATGTCATCAACTTGACGTGGCTTAGTTCCACGTATTCAATATGTCATCGACTTGACGTGGCTTAGTTCCACGTATTCAATATGTCATCAACTTGACGTGGCTTAATTCCACGTATTCAAAATGTAATCAACATGACGTGGCTTAGTTCCACGTATTCACTATGTAATCAACATGACGTGGCTTAGTTCCACGTATTCAATATGTAATCAAATTGATGTGGCTTAGTTCCACGTAATCAGTATGTAATCAACATGACGTGGCTTAGTTCCACGTATTCACTATGTAATCAACTTGACGTGGCTTAGTTCCACGAATTCAATATGTAATCAACTTGACGTTGTGAGCGTCCAATATAGGTCGTTGATTATTTTCAAAGATCGTCCGCTAAAGTCAGGAATGTTATATTGCTTTGACAATTACTGGTGACGCCATAGCTCTCTTTCCTCATTGACGCTTTAGCCTGGATCTACTGAGAAGGTTATGTTTCTTTAGTAACCAAAGACAAATTGATTGTATTGACTGCAACATATCACTAGCCTTGGGTGGGACAGATAGGGCTGTTTTGAACAACATTTTAATAGGACTATATTAAAACCCTTTCCCGCCTCCGACAAATGCCGTCTCTTGTTTTCGTGTATTCGTCTTAGTTCTTTTTTTTTTATTTTGACGTCAGTTCGTAATAAAAAATGCACGTGACCGGCTGGCTAGGATTTTTGTGCAGTTTAAGTGGGCCAAGCAGAAGAGAGGTGATGATGGGTAGTTATGCCAGCTTGGCATGACAGACGCTAGTTGTTTGACCAAACATCGGATCACTAAAAACCCGCCAATATTTACGTATCCCCGCATCGTTCACCCCCACTTAGTTAGATCAACAGTAACGATTCTTTTATTTCATTTGGACTATACAATATATATTGTTACCAACTAAAAAAAAAAAGAGAAAGTTACACATATTTACAAAACAAAAAGTTGGAAACAATCAATAATAATTTTTACGCTTCAGTAACCAAGTAGGAAAAAAAACTTAATAAAATAAGGATGAGCAGAAGGTACATAAGCAACACGAAATGAATAAAATGTTTGTCTAAATACCGAAACCAATCCTGTACATAGAAATAATATAGCTTTATAGAATTATCAGGAACAATAGTACACAGTGTAACTCTATAAACAGACATCATATCTGGAAGCCACGACTGTACGCTGAGTTACATAGTGAGTTGAAACAATATTGTGTTACAGTGTTACTTGTGAGTTGAAACAGTTGTATGTTACAGTGTTAGTGGTGAGTTAAAATAATTGTGTGTTGCAGATTTAGTAGGGCACTGTTCACAGGGACTAATCGAACAGGTAATAGTACAATGTTTATTAATATTATTGTTTTTTTTTTTGTTCTTAAGAAAATGTGTTTCATCTCTGTTTATTATGTTAGTCTGATAATACAATCAGACAGTGAAAACATATATGTGTGTCAACCAGAGCCGTAGATGTTAAGATATGTGGAGGGGCGCAATAGGAAAGTTGTGAAACGGTACATCAGTAACGATATTAGAGGGTGGCAGCTGGGGCGACCGACAGGGGTGTTATTAGCGGGGAGGGTGAAAACTGGGGCGACTGGCAGGGGTGTTATTAGCGGGAAGGGTGAAAACTGGGGCGACTGACAGAGGTGTTATTAGCGGGGAGGGCGACAACTGGGGCGACTGGCAGGGGTGTTATTAGCGGGGAGGGCGACAACTGGGGCGACTGGCAGGGGTGTTATTAGCGGGGAGGGTGAAAACTGGGGCGACTGGCAGGGGTGTTATTAGCGGGAAGGGTGAAAACTGGGGCGACTGGCAGGGGTGTTATTAGCGGGGAGGGTGAAAACTGGGGGCGACAGACAGGGGTGTTATTAGCGGGGAGGTTGACAACTGGGGCGTCTGACAGGGGTGTTATTAGCGGGGAGGGTGAAAACTGGGGCGACTGGCAGGGGTGTTATTAGCGGGGAGGGCGACAACTGGGGCGACTGGCAGGGGTGTTATTAGCGGGGAGGGCGAAAACTGGGGCGACTGGCAGGGGTGTTATTAGCGGGAGGGCGACAACTGGGGCGACTGACAGAGGTGTTATTAGCGGGGAGGGCGACAACTGGGGCGACTGGCAGGGGTGTTATTAGCGGGGAGGGCGAAAACTGGGGCGACTGACAGAGGTGTTATTAGCGGGGAGGGCGACAACTGGGGCGACCGACAGGGGTGTTATTAGCGGGGAGGGTGTTACTCCCTTCCCATAGTTTTTTTAAAGAAACAAATAAATCGTGTTTTTATAATTACCACTATTATGCAAATGTTCTATCAGTTTTTACGTCTGCCAATAATTTGCTATTTCTTATAAAACTGATAGTACGTTTTCATGATTGTAATAATTATAAAACACGATTTGGTCGCGTCCATGTTGAATAGTGTATTATTTGATTTCTTGTCGCGTGGCTCGAAGTATTTGTATAAATTCTTTTGAATTCATTAAAACTTAGAACAAAATAATGTCAATAAAAAGGTGTTCAGTTAAACATACCATATTGTTTGATTGGGGAGGGGGGGGGAGGCAAGTTATGAAAATGACGGGCAATACTGACGTAAAAATGGGTAGCACGGTACAGTGGCGTAGCTAGAGTAAACGTCACCCGGGGCGGTCCATTCAAATGTCACCCCAGTGACCTCAAACGACCCTTTGCTGAATGGTTAGGTGTAGCTAAATTTTCATACATACCTCTATGCTCTACTACACTCTACTGACCGGTACGTTACTGGTTACATGTATGATCCAAGACAAAATCCGAATCCAATACCACAAAACAAATAGTTTAAATCCAAAGATTTTTAAAATGCACTGTTCACTTTCAGAATATCTAAATGCAAAACACGACAATGCACAGCCCAAAAGAATATCCCTCGACACTATAGTCCTAGAAGGAATGTCTTCTTGTTTTCATTGTGGCAAACAGGTCAATAAAATCGTCAAAATCTATTTGTCTTGTAAGCTCGCGTTCAATGGACAGAACAGCCAAATCTGAAAATCTCACAATCTCGACTGGCTCATGGTTGACCGGAGGTAATGTTTTAAAAGTTTCATTTTGGAGAAACTTCTTTCACACGATGCCACAGAAACACCTATTGTCAGAAATAATCTTAAAGTCAGCGTAAGATATGGCGATGATTAAAAAAAGTCCCACTTGATGATAAACCGTAGAAGTTGCAGTACAATCCAGAGCTTGGCTTTATCCAAATTTTCTTCCTCTACTTGTACGTATTTCTAGACAAAGGTCTTCTTCAGATCATCATACACGGCTGTGAGCTTGGTAACAGACAACTGTATTTCTTCGTCGTTGGCACAAATAATATGGTCTGGCTGAACGGCAGAAAAAGTCAGCAAATGTCATTCACTGCCTTTCCTCTCGTATCTAACTCCATATAAAAACGGTCCACTCTAACATTGGTCTCTTGGTCTCCTGCTGCAAGACAATCCAGAATATCTTGCCTCCTCTCCTGGTAATCTTCTCTGTCTTATGATTCTCTTCTCTGTAGGGATATCTAATTCTTCAAATTTCGCAAGTGCCTGCTGGACGGCATTGTCAACAACCTTCGTACGATGCTATTCCACAAAGACCTTGAGATCCCTTAGTTTGGTTGCAACCATGTCCACAGCAATACCTAGTGTTTGCATGTACTTCTTTGCTAAGTCGTCTTCTTGTAAAATGTCACCCCAGAAAAACAAGAACGAAATGAAAGAAAAGTCGCATAAAGCTGGCAACAGAATGTGCGCAGTGCCTGTTGTCTCGACACTTTCTTCGACATCACACAGAGCTTCAATGTCTTTCACAAACTGGTTAAACCTCTGTATCACTTGCTTCAGTTGCAAAACTTTTGCATAGAGTTATATGCTCTTAGGTTTGATCAGTAGGCTAGGTTATTTTTGGTTTCGCACAGATACATTTGTTTACGATATTATTACAATTTAAAGATGCAATATGTTGTAGTAATACAAACAAAAAACCAGTAAATATTTAAATGAATTATTTCATATTTCGGCCTTTGGGTCTCATGTTTAAAAACCGCAGAAACTATTCCCTGTTCTATTTTTAGACGCCTGGGTTACCTTTAAAACAAACATTTGTCGAATCGAGACGCGGACAGGATGCCATTTTGAATTCTTGTTTTCTGCTTTCTATTTAACTCATATCCCAGACCGCTATTATTATATTACTAGCTGTACCCTGCAAAACCTTTGCATAGAGTTATATCCCCTTAGGCTTGATAAGTAGTCTGTGTTAATTTTGGTTTCGGGCAGATCCGATTTTTTCATGATTTTATTTTAAACTGGAATACTGTTGTATTAATTCTTTACTTTCAATTTAACCCAGAACCCAAATCGCTTTTATTTTATTAGATATTTAATGTGTACACAAATAGCCTCACTTCCAATGTTTAGTATATCCCAGCAAGTTTAATTCAACTGCTGTAAATTATTCACTGCACTGGCTATTGCAGCAAAGTAAAATAAAAAGACAAATATAAAAAGGCAAGTTGTTGGTGCTAATAGTACGAACATGCTGGACAATAACTGGATAGTACGGACATGCTGGACAATAACTGGATAGTTAGGACATGCTGGTCAATAACTGGATAGTACGGACATGCTGGACAATAACTGGATAGTAAGGACATGTTGGACAATAACTGGATAGTACGGACACGCTGGAAAATAACTGGATAATACGGACACGCCGGACAATAAATGGATAGTACGGACAATCTGGACAATAGCTGGATAGTACGGACAAGCCGGACAATAATTGGATAGTACGGACAAAATGAATAAGTACAAGGGGATCGAAAATACAAACACTCGCTAACATTGACTAAGTGCCATTAAATTAAATTGAAGTATTAATCGTAAAATAAATACTATCGGAGATTACTCTATGGGTCTATTTCAGTGGTGTCACTAAGGTTTGTATCACCCGGTGCGGAAAATTCAGGGTGTCACCCCCCTCAAAACTTCCACCATGAGCAATTTTCCTGCACTAGACCTTTGAGAATTTACTTTAAAATACTTTAGCGATAAAAACGATAGTATTACTGACTGTATTTCAGAAAGATGTATATTACTTTCGTTAAATTGAGTTTGTAAACTACGTCTCCCATTTCATGAAACCACGTGACTGCATGCGTCATTTAAAAAAAAAACATTAGCAAAAAAACTTTAGATTGATCCGAGCAGCTTTGAACTGAATTCATTTACCTAATCTCCAGGCGCTCTGCATGGTGGCACCCTGTGCTACTGTTCTGAATGGATGGTCATGCGGTAACGAGCTCGACTGTCGACCTGAAGGTACCTGGTTCGATCTCCGGTGAGGACCAAGGAAATTTTTCAGGTCTTGGCTCAAGTTCCCGATATATCTCCTGTAATGCCTCCATGGCCATTGCACTATGGTGGGAATGAAAGAAGGGCACCATAAAAATCGTCCCATTAGTGGTTCATAGGATCTAAGAGATTTAATCTCATCCTTACAGGGGCTTCACACACACACTGCTCTGAATGGTGACACCCTTGCTATTGCACATGTTTTTAACTATAATCAGTTTTAAAACCAGACTATATCGATTTTTTTGTTATGATATTTAGAACTGTTCATTTTGGTGTCACCCCTAAAATGGTGTCGCCCGGTGCGGCCCGCAACCCCCAAGTGTCGCCACTGGTCTATTTATTCATCTCCTGAACGACATATTTTTATTATTTTATTCTATGATAAAAAGTAATCGAAAACGAAATGGTATTCATTATAAAACTAAAAAGAACTAAACTGGTAGAGACTGTTTAGGCTGAAAGTTTGTCTTACAGACAGACATATGATCCTATCGATAGTTTAAATATTTTGCTATAAATAGTCTAATATCTATTCGTTTTTTTTCAAGCCAATGATTTTTAAAAAAAAAAACCCTATATTAAGGGAACACTTTTTTTGTTTAAATTTGCCGTTTTTGTACTTAAGTAGACTAAATTTTGAATACAATCAATGCCGGATTTAGACTTGATAAGGCCCTAAGATATTTGATATATGGGGCTCTTTTAAGTCCAGATATTTAATATCAGTATCAAATATTCAAGTATATATGACAATAGCTCACCCGGACAGCTATAGCTTGTGTAGCCTGTACGTTAATCCCGCACTGAATACAACCGTCACATTTTACATGCAGTTTTTAATTAAATTTAGAAAACCACATTTTTTTTAGTTTATTTAATTACTTATGATAAGTTTTTGTTTAAATAAGGGTTCTATTAAATAAGGTTTCTATTAAATAAGGGTTCTATTAAATAATGTATTTTATAATTTTTGCATCAGCCGTAAACCTAAGATTGTTAATTAATTTTTTTCCTTAAAGAGTGATACATATATTTTTGAACTGCTGTAATGATATCTACGACTGTGATCACATTTCAAATTTTTAGATTGTGTCAGATTAATAATTTACTGAGACCAATTTTATTTCGAAAAACGCATTAGAAAAAAAAATGAATCAATTTTTTTAGATATTATGTATTTCATGTTATGTAATTGATACAATTAAAAACAACAACAAATAATATAAAACTTTATTTTTCCAAATTTATCAACATGACGCATTAAACTAAACAACATGATGTATTACACTATCTACATGGTCAATTAAACAATGAGCATGGTGAACTACCGTATTAACTTGGTGTATTACAATATCAGTATGGTGTATTTAAATTACAAAGTCAACATGTGTGTTACATTATCAACATGATGTATTGCACTATCGATAAGTTATAACCGTATTATCCTGATATATTACTGTTGTTGTCAGTGAGCAATAAAGTCCATTTCTCTGGGGTAACTTTTTGGGATTAAACTAAGTGAAAGAAGCAGAATAACAAGACAACGGGCTTATGTACTTTGAATCATGATGGTAACTTGAATTATGATCGAAATAAAACACCCTTTCTATGATTAAAACATCCTTTCTATGACTAAAACATCCTTCATATCAGTGGTCCGCAAACCCTGGACCAATGCCGGTTCGTTGACCAATGCCGGTCCGTTGACCAATGCTGGTCCGTGGACCATTGCCGGTCCGTGGATCTAATGGTACTGGGCCGCACAAGAAACATTAAATTATATTCTTTTTATTTACTGTGGTATGTTTCTCTCGGTGCGACATTCCATGGGCTAGAGGGTGTTAACAAGGTGCTGAGCGGCTTTGAGCGACATTGGCATTGTAAATCAAAACAATGTAAAATATAATTAATCAACTATTGAACAGAATGATTATCCGTCCTGCGCTCGTCATTAACGTCATAGTTTTGGCTCACATAGAAAAATGTTTGATGACTTGGACGATAGCGATAACTGCGGGATTTCAACAACGTTTAGTGTTAAAATATCAACTCTTTGATGAGTCTTAAATATCAACTCTCTAACTAAAACAGTAACTCTACGTCTCATTTTTAAATTCTTTGTCTCAAACATCACGCCCATGTCTAAACACTCAACTGTATGTCTAAACACTCAACTGTATGTCTAAACACCCACTCTATGTCTAAACACCCACTCTATGTCTAAACACCCACTCTATGTCTAAACACCCACTCTATGTCTAAACACCCACTCTATGTCTAAACACCCACTCTATGTCTAAACACTCAACCGTATGTCTAAACACCCACTCTATTTCTAAACACCCACTCTATGTCTAAACACCCACTCTATGTCTAAACACCCACTCTATGTCTAAACACCCACTTTATGTCTAAACACCCACTCTATGTCTAAACACCAACTCTATGTCTAAAATATACAACATGGGATTAAACAATATTTGGTAAAATATACACAGATCAATTATATTCCTAAAACATCTAGTAAGCATCTAAATTATCAGCTCTTTATTTCAACATTTACCCGAGGACTAAAATACTAATTATATGAATAGATCATCAAGTAACTATATTAAAATCATCAAGTAACTCTGTTAAAATCATCAAGTAACTCTGTCTAAAACATCAAGGCTAGGACTAAAACACCGAAACAATTTTTAAAAAAATCCATATTAGGACCATAACACAAAATATTTATTACAAAATCAAACCAAGGACTTAACCATCATCGTTTTGTTATCAAGTAATCAAAGTTTCAAGACATTTAGAAAAAAATAAAAGATTAGGACTGTCAGAATTAACTGCTAAAAAATAAAGTAAAATAAATAAATATATTGATTTAAATTGAAAAACAATGTCTATCTTAAACTTTAATTTAAATCCGGAAGTATAAAATGTCTCTCCTTAAAGTGTAGAATGTTGAGTTTTTCATGTTTGTACCAAAGATGAATTTAGACTTCTTCTCAGTTAACGACTTGAACATTTATTTCGCTGTTCACTGATTAAATCTAATATGTTGCTTGTTTATTTCTTCTACTCATTAGCTTAAAATGTTTTCCTCAAGGTTTTATTGTTGTGCCAAACAGGAAACAAACTTCTTGAGTATAAATACAGTTTGGTTTATTATTAGAATTATTAGGTAGTATTTCCTAGGAAGTGTTCAACTCCTTTATCATATATTTAGTTTGAAACTTAAAGAAAATATGTATCGTCGTACTTGTAGTAATCTTAAGGACTAGCGAGCTAAGCAGCTTCCTGTGGTCCCCAGTTAGCGTTGCTCGGGTTAAACATAAAAAAAAGAATTCTGGGGGTCCACTTGTTAAAATGTTAAGGGGACCAAAATTTACATTGTATATGTATATTTGTTTGGGCCCCACACACATAATATCGGCCATAGATGCAAACATATTTTATATGACTCAAAAGTTGTGAACATATTTTATATGGCTCAAACGTTGTGAACATATATGGTTCAATCGTTGTGAACATACTTTATATTGTTCAATCGTTGTGAACATATTTTATATTGTTCAATCGTTGTGAACATATTTTATATGGCTCAAAAGTTGTGAACATATTTTTTTTATAATTTTGAAAAATGTGAAAATCTATTCAAACTTTTTACCTTTTTTTTAACAACACGTTATTTATCTAGAAATGTTTCTGCCTATCTTTCTATTTGACTTTCAATGTACCTATGTCACTTGTCGACATATCTGTAACTTTCTGTCATTTGTTACATATCTGTGACTTTCTGCCATTTGTCTACATATCTGTGACTTTCTGTCATTTAACTACATATCTGTGACTTTCTATCATTTAACTATATATCTGTGACTTTCTATTTGTCGACATATCTGTGACTTTCTGTCATTTGTCTACATATCTGTGACTTTCTGTCATTTGTCTACATATCTGTGACTTTCTATCATTTGTCTACATATCTGTGACTTTCTGTTATTTGTCGACATATCTGTGATTTTCTGTCATTTGTCGACATATCTGTGACTTTCTGTCATTTATCTAAGTATCTGTGACTTTCTGTCATTTGTCGACATATCTGTGACTTGCTGTCATTTGTCGAAATATCTGTGACTTTCTGTCATTTGTCGACATATCTGTGACTTTCTGTCATTTATCTACATATCTGTGACTTTCTGTCATTTGTCGAAACATCTGTGACTTTCTGTCATTTATCTGCATATCTGTGACTTTCTGTCATTTGTCGACATATCTATGACTCTGTCATTTGTCGACATATCTGTGACTTTCTGTCTTTTGTCCACATATCTGTGACTTTCTGTCATTTATATACATATCTGTGACTTTCTGTCATTTGTCGAAATATCTGTGACTTTCTGTCATTTATCTACATATCTGTGACTTTCTGTCATTTTCTTTTTGAACTGCTTTAGTGATTTTTTTTACACAGCAACTTTGTTATGGTCATGTGGTAAAGCGCTGGACTATTAACCCGAGGGTCACAGGCTCGATCTCCGGTGATGCAGCATTGACTATAGTGGGGATGAAAGACGGCCCCATTACACCGTCCCATTAGTGGTTTATAGGATCTAAGAGATTTCATCTCATCCTTACAGGGACTTCACATTCACGTGCATATATTTCAGATACAATCTCTCACGTGACTTCAAAGCAAACAAATGTGTTAGAACTCACTTAAAACATATAATTTCCTACATTATTATTATGGCTACCAGATTTTTTTCCGATGAGGTCAACCTGAAACGTGGGAGTAGAGGGGGGTGTTAGACATAAATCGACGTAAAGACACCTTTATAATAGTTTCATTCATTAGAATACATAAATTATTTATTATGAAGAGTACGTTAAAATGTCACACGATTTAGGGTCAGAGGTCATGTTGGAAAAAAAGAATGGGTATAGGAAAATGTACGCGGTTAGTCAGAAAACTTGGCAAGCTGGGATATGTCCTGACGCCGGGGCAAGTGATGCAATTATGGGAGGTGTGCTAGGTAAACAGGGACGTGTGCCAGGTAAACTGGGACGTCTGCCAGATAAACAGGAACGTGTGCCAAACTAAACTTGGACGTCTGCCAGCCAGGTAAATCGGAACGTGTGCCAGGCAATCTGGGACGTGTTCTAGGTAAACCGGGACGTGTGCCAGGTAAACTGGGACGTCTGCCAAGTAAACTGGAACGTGCGCCAAACTAAACTGGGACGTCTGCCAGCCAGGTAAACCGGAACGTGTGCCAGGCAAACTGGGATGTCTGCTAGCCAGGTAAACTGGGACGTCTGCCAAGTAAACCGGAACGTGTGCCAAACTAAACTCGGACGTCTGCCAGGTAAACCGGAACGTCTGTCAGGTAAACCGGGACGTGTGCCAAACCAAACTAAACTGGGACGTCTGGTCATTACATACCAAAGCATATGTTTGGGTTGCACGTCCCTTGCTGCGGCAATGGGCTACTAGTCAAATTTCCTTTAGTGGACCACTAGATCACATGTTCTACCAATGTCTTGTGTTTCAGATTAATTCACCTGTCAAGACGAACCAACTCAGAGAAGCACCTGTAGCTGAGCAGTTGGTTCATCTGCGTGTTGTTGTCGCCTGAGGATGTTGGCGTCCTTGCAGTTGTCCATACAAACACTCACCACATTGACTGTATTCTACTTGATGCTGCCGCCTTCCAGTTTCTCTATGAACGTCTTTTCCAGTTTGAGAAATCTTGACCAAATCAATGGTAAGTGGTCACATCCATCTAGGCCAAACTCAGCTCAACAAAACTACGTTGTAAAATTCACCTCCTATAACAGCTCAACAAAATTACATTGTAAAATTCACCTACTATATAACAGCTCAACAAAACTACATTGTAAAATTCACCTCCTATAACAGCTCAACAAAACTACATTGTAAAATTCACCTCCTATAACAGCTCAACAAAACTACATTGTAAAATTCACCTCCCAGACTCAAACAAATTCTACACTACACAACGATTATTGCAAGTTACACAGCATCACTCAGTAGAATAGAATAAAGTTGTCACACACATCTTGTGTCAATAGTGGTCTGTCATTAGCTATGAATACATACATTATATTAATATGTCATTCATGACATTTAAGAGCCACATATGAATATGAGAGAATTATGGGACTATGAGAGCCATATTGAACTGTTATTGCAATTACCCGCCTATGATACAAAACTGTCACGGAGAGACTATCCGGGTCACAGTGTCACGGAGAGACTATCCGGGTCACAGTGTCACGGAGAGACTCCGGGTTAAAGCTCAACACAGGGGCGTGGTCCGTTAAAAAATAAATTCATAAATTTATACAAAACATAAAAAAATTACACTAAAGGAAAATTGGCTTGAGTCGATCTTGTTGCGCCACTGTAAGCTTCATGCGCCACTATAACCTTGATAGGCCTCTTTGAACCTGATGGGTCTATTTGGAATTGATTGGCCGCTAGGAATTGTACCATCTACATGTCATCTCTTACGTCTTGGGTAAGAATGTTTACATATAATGTCAGACGTTTGAACATATTAATTGTTCAGGCTAACTTCCTATCGTACAGTCAACTGGAAAGTTGTCTTTCAATTTCCATTACTAATGACGATATTCAATGAATTGTACTAATCTAGACGTGTCAGAAACAGGTAAACATATTTTGTACTAATCTAGACGTGTCAGAAACAGGTAAACATATTTTGTACTAATCTAGACGTGTCAGAAACAGGTAAACATATTTTGTACTAATCTAGACGTGTCAGAAACAGGTAAACATATTTTGTACTAATCTAGACGTGTCAGAAACAGGTAAACATATTTTGTACTAATCTAGACGTATCAGAAACAGGTAAACATATTTTGTACTAATCTAGACGTGACAGGAACAGGTAAACATATTTTGTACTAATCTAGACGTGACAGGAACAGGTAAACATATTTTGTACTAATCTAGACGTGTCAGAAACAGCGCAAGTGACGAAAACTATCGAGTTCACCGAGACATAGATAAAATAGAATGAGACAAATAAGATCATTAGCCCAAGTTATATTTAGCACTTATATTTATTTGCGAGTTAAACGCTGTATTGCGGCATTGCAATAGAATGCTGCTTAGCATGTTTTAAAAGTTGTTAGCAGCAAGTGGGATTTTGTTATTTAGAATTAAATCTGGTATTGGAATAAAAGTTTTTGTGTATCAAAACGTAAATGTGATTCTTGAATATTTAACATTATCAAGAACTATTTATTATTGCTGAAATAAAGATACATCTTGAAAATAAGAACTAAATTTAACTTTTGCATTAAAATCAATTTATGCACTTCATGTAATTCTTTGTGTGCGAGGTACACGGTGTGTGTTAAGTCCCTGTAAGGATGAGATGAAATATCTTAGATCCAATACATCACTAATGGGACGGTTTTTATGTTGCTCTTTCATCCCTACCATAACCGATAGTGCAATGGCCATGGAGGCACCACGGGAGATATATCAGGAACTTGAGCCAATACCTGAAAAATTTCCTTGTTACCCACAAGAGATCGACAGTCGAGCGCTTCACCGCATGACTATCCGCCCCGTGTACATAGATCTAGCTTTTTAGTTGTTTTCGGTTTACTTAAAAACAGGTCATTGGTGTTCACTTGTACGCGCTTCGGATATTTTAATATTTTTTTTCAACAAATAACAGGTTAATGACAAAGCGATTAATTTCGTCGAAAACTTAGAAACAAGATAATTTTATTTCTTCTATCACTCGATCATCATGCTCGTTAGTCCTTTCCAGTAGACTCTTTATAGTATGGTCAGCCGTCACATTACTGTACAGTATGGTCAGCGGTCACATTACTGTACAGTATGGTCGGCGGTCACATTACTGTACAGTATGGTCAGCGGTCACATTACTGTACAGTATGGTCAGCGGTCACATTACTGTACAGTATGGTCAGCGGTCACATTACTTACAGTATGTACAGTACGTTATTTTCTGTAAACAAAGTGGGCACCACTTGGTCAGGGTGCAAATGGCCTCACAGGGGCTAAATCAGACACTGCCAAAGACCATCTTTTCATATGACCAACCAGATGAAAACTACAAAAAATGCATAAATACAACAGCACATGTCTTCAGATGTCTTTAAGAGATCTTTAAACAACAGCTGACTTCATTATATCCAGTCATCTTTATTCTTTATGAGATCTTTAAACAACAGCTGACTTCATTATATCCAGTCATCCTTATTCTTTATAAGGTACTGAGGTACGGTTTACTGAACCACACACACACACATAAAATGTATATATATATTAGGGCTGTACAGGAATCGGATTCCGGTTCCTGTTAAGCCGGATTCCGGCAGTTTTAACAAATCCGGTTCCGATTCCGGTTTCGGTTAAAATGTGCCGGATTTCTTTGTTGTTTGAAATTTGTAAGAATTTTTTTTTAGCGCAACATAATTTTGAAATATTTAGCGCTATACAATTAAATTAAAACAATAACTTCCTTTGATTTTAAAACTACAAAAATGTCGATCGCTTTTAGTTCTATATGTAAGTACAAATATATTAAAAAGGAAGATTTGAATCGTATTTAGTCAAGTACAGGGGTCGGCAACCTGCGGCTCGCGTGCGCATGCGGCTCTTTCGATGTCAAGTTGTAGCTCTTTCGATGTCTAATTGCGGCTTGATCAAATACCGTAATATTGAAACAACAAATTTAGTGGCTCTTTAAAAATTGAGAAAATTGTAAATTATAACCTTAGGCTCTTCCATCTCAAAAGGTTGCCGTCCCCTGGACAAGTAATACGACACCTTATCTTCCGCTACTTTTGATTCCGTGTTTTCTATAAACTATATTTAGCTATCAAAATTTAACTTTTTTTTTAAAGAGCAGACAACGATCTATTTTTGGGTGTTTACAGTTTTAAAAAAGCTCAATAATTTATTTTTCTGCACATTTTTTAATTTAGTGGATTTTGTCACGATTTGGATAAAATTCCTCGCATATTTAGATAAATAAATTGAAGATATATTTTTAATTGAACAATAAAGTGATATTGATTTAGATTTGAAATGCATTTTAATTTGCGTTTTTATGGGAAATAGTCATATAATGATTTAAACTTTAATTTAAAGGAAAGCATGGATGAAATAACAAGGTTTGGTGACGTCACTATGGAAAATTAAAGAAAATGAACTATCGGGGCTGCCACAGTATATATATATATATATTTATATATAAATTGGAATTCATTTATCAATAAACATGTTTATTATACTTTCTAATATATGTTACCCATTTCTTTGTTTGATTGTAATATAAATCAAGTTAAATTAGGTACAGCTTTATCAAATAATTTTTTTTAAAACGAAGAACCTGTTATTTTATTAAAATCCGGTTCCTGTTCCGATTCCAGCAGGATTCAAATAATAAATCCGATTCCGGTTCCGATCCAGCAGGATCTAAAAATTAGAATCCGGTATAGCCCTAATATATATATATATATATATATATATATATATATATATATATATATATATATATATATATTCCTTTTTTTGGTTAGCACAACGCCCAGCAGCCTTTACGTCCCCAACTTAACCTTAAGTCATTTAAAGCTGGGTGGACTTGTGGGACGACTTTGCACCAAATATCCAAATAGCACCTGGCAATGGCGAAATTCCATGGTTCTAACCGAGGATCGAACCCATGACTCTCAGGTCGAGTATCTACACCACTCGGCCATCCGTCCAAGTTTATATATTCGTACATACATAAGCACACACATCTACTTGGTTCCTTTGAAACTATGTATTGCAATATAGACACAACAGGCCCATAGAGTTAACATCCTTCACCTCTTTACAAAACTAAAATCTACAGGTATTTCTAAAGTTTACAAGTATTTCTCAAGTCTACATGTATTTCTAAGGTCTACAGGTATTTCTAAAGTGTACATGTATTTCCAAAGTCTACATGTCTTTCTAAAGTTTACAAGTATTTCTCAAGTCTACAGGTATTTCTAAAGTTTACAAGTATTTCTCAAGTCTACAGGTATTTCTAAGGTCTACAGGTATTTCTAAAGTCTACAGGTATTTCCAAAGTCTACATGTCTTTCTAAAGTTTACAAGTATTTCTCAAGTCTACAGGTATTTCTAAGGTCTACAGGTATTTCTAAAGTCTACAGGTATTTCTAAAGTCTACAGGTATTTCTAAAGTGTACATGTATTTCTAAAGTCTACATGTCTTTCTAAAGTTTACAAGTATTTCTAAAGTCTACAGGTATTTCTAAAGTCTACAGGTATTTCTAAAGTTTCAAACCCTTGTCTAGCCCATGCACAAGTGGCGTTGACCATCGAGCCACATTAGTTTGAATTATTTAATTGAATCGATTCCATTTGAACTTTGACCCAATTAGACCTGAAAATGGCAAGTGGAGATAATTTGTTTAATTATTGCTTTACTCGTGTCATCTTTCAAGGGCAGAAAACAGCTATATAATTTGAACCGTCCAATTCAAGGGGAATAACCGTTCATTTTCTTAAACCCCACGCAGAGGATAATTAGTAATTGAATAACAACGTATGTATATTTAATACACACAGACATCATCCAATGGATTGTCCTCAATATTTACTATATTGTTCAGAAATAGTTTATATAACTATAGTCACTTAGAACATTTATATTTTCACTGTGGCGATTAATTGTGTAATATAATGTCTAGATACTCCACTCTCACAACAGTTTTGTGATCTCTAATCAATAATTTGTTCAATTTACCTGACCGTTGCGAGATTCGTACATTTTTTTTACCTTTTTTAAAATCATTTCAGTTATCTTAATAAACAATGTCACATTCTGATAGTTATCTGCCCTTGAATCCAAACAATAGTTTGTTGTCTAATGGCCGTTTATTAAATGACCCTTTTTTCATTAGAGATTTCACTATATTCAATTAGAAATGAAATTATTTCTCAAAAATATAACAAACGAAATCAGCAAAAGTGAAATTGTATTTTTAGATGATAAAACAATGATAACTGTTTTAATATTATTTTATTACTAACTGTACCCTGCAAAATCTTTGCATAGAGTTATATCCCCTTAGGCTTGATCGGTAGGCTGTTTTTTTTTGGTTTCGGGCAAATCCGATTTTTTCATGATTGTATTTTAAACTGCAATACTGTTGTATTCTTTACTTTCAATTTAACGCAGAACCTAAATCGCTTTTATTTATATTACTAGTAAATTTGATAACTTACTAAATTAACTAAATAATTCAACTTTGAGATTATCTTACATTGACCTTTGTGTATTTATTTATTCTATGTTATGGAAGAAATTCATAAATATATATGAATTTTTTTTTAAAGTTTTTAAAGTAATGTTTTGTAGCATATTTACATTTTTAGTTCAAAGTACACAAAAAGAAAAAAAAAAAGAAATGTACACGCATGGGATACGTGCCACAGCAGCCATATTGACCTGCCAACTACCTAACCGTTAAAAAAAACTATACAATATATTTGATGGGAATCTTTTACATTCACGTCAAAATTTACAATATCATTTTCATGAGTTTCATGAGAAAATTGACAGTAAGTCTTAAACTTTGCAACTTATCTTCTTCTTCATAGTAGTAAATTCACAAAATCAACATTTTATGTTGTGCGGTAAAGCGCTCAACTGTCGACCTCAGGATCCATGGTTCTATTTTTGAGAACAAATGACATTTTTGAGGTCATGGTGAAAGAACCCCGTTCATGTCTCACGAGGTGACTTAATGGTCATTGCACTAATGGCTAGGGTGGGGATGAAAGAAGGGCACTGTAACCAGTCGAATATTGGTAAATAGCAGTGGTCCCCAAATGGTACCGGTCCGCTCTAGAAGTTATTTCCTTTTTATTTAATGTGGTGTATTTTGTTTCCTCGGGATTGTGTGACTTTCAATGGACGAGAAATTAACTGGGAGCAGTGGCATTGTAAATCAAACAATCTAAAATATAAATAATCATTACCCTCCACCTCCCTCCCTAGCTGGCCGCGGTGAAATTATCAAACGTTGACCGTTCCGTATCCAGAATAGGGTTGGGGACCACTGGTTTATAGGATCCGAGATATAAACATCTCATCCTTACAGGGACTTCACATATGTCAGGACTTCACGGATGTCAGGACTTCACATATGTCAGGACTTCACGAATGTCAGGACTTCACATATGTCAGGACTTCACGGATGTCAGGACTTCACGGATGTCAGGACTTCACGGATGTCAGGACTTCACGGATGTCAGGGATGTCAGGACTTCACGGATGTCAGAACTTCACGGATGTCAGAACTTCACGGATGTCAGGACAAAATGTTGGATTTCCGTGACAAATTAATTTTTAAATTCTTATTGAAAATTGTATTCCCCCCCACACACACCCATCCCCCAGAGCTCCAACTTTTTAAATTGTAAATTTTCAGATTTGGTCCGCTGAAACAATCATTCACCTTGGAGTTCAACACTAAATATAGTCTCCGGTCTACAGTATCCGGTCTGTTTGCGCTGGTTTTTCTATTGACATGACATCAACTGAAATGTCACCCAAAAGTATCATTCTGTCATTATACATTACAACTGAATGTTATGGTCGTGCTCTAGTTCTTATCGTCTGTCTGGGACACTAAATGCATAATTTTTGCAGATTTGTTTAGAGGATTTAATCCTCTCTTGAGGAGGACCTGGCCAGGTAAGGGAACCAAATATCCACGGTGTGGCACTGATTACGTTCAGAATAATTCTAAGTTGTAACTCTATCAATTAATGTTAACGATTGAACAAGATATTGGTAGATTTGTATGAACAGGAAATGAAATGTCAATCTATTCATCATGAACTTCCTGTAAGGCTGAGATGAAATCTCTTAGATCTAATAAACCACAAGTGGGACTGTTTTTATGGTACCCTTTTGTTCATCCTCAACATACCCCATAGTGCTAGTGCCCTGGAGGCACCACGGGAGGTATAGTTGTGACTTTAACCATAAATTGATATAACTGTTGGTCCTCACTGTAGATCAAACCAGAGACCATCATGTTAACAGTCGAGCCTCTTACCAATAAAACCATCCACCCCCTCATAATATAAGGCAGAAATACTGTAAATAAAAACAAATTTGATATTCCTAGAAATTCTAAAGCAAAATCAAATTTAGATTCAAGACACTCTGAGAAACACTTTCAGTCTTAAATTATTTTTATAAATGATATATAAAGAAGTAATAAAAACTAAAAGCTACATTTAAAAGTACAAATTTGAATCAATTATATGTTTCACCAACATGGCTTTTATTCTGTATTGAACTCAAATTTCTTTATTTCTTCCCCTGTAAAATCTTTGCCTCATGTATCTCAGTCCTTTACTTTGTTATTGTTCCGCTGTTTATTGACTGATGTGTTTTGTCAATACACGTCTTGATCTGTTTCTCGCCCACACTAAAACAACTTCTATACAATAACATTGGCTGTACTTTGATTGTACTCACCCATGCAGCATTGAGGTTGACATAGCGATCAATAAATATATCCTTACAGTAAGACGGTGTTCAGTCCTATATTTATTGAATTATAAGATTACACTTAATCTTTAAAGAACTTTATATATATTTTTTTTTTTGTAAATTTTACACCTGAAAGCATCTCACAATGACTTAATTAACATTATAAAGTTGAGCAGCTCATCCAGAAAATGTAAAGTTAAAAACCCATGCACCTACATCTGTTCTCTGGTCTGTTTTAAACACAACAAACATTTAAAAGTTGGTGGTAGTACTCCATTTAAATGTTCAGTCGTAAAATTAGAAAGACATTGCTCTGTGTCTGAAATTGAATTATAAAGTCTCTCGCTAGGGGCTCTTTATGTCTATAAATGTGAACTTCTGGATGTCTGTCTTTCAGTCTGTCTTTCTGTCTGTATGTTCACTAAAACGTGAATAATCATAAAACTGAAATGTGTTTACTTATATTCACTTTGTATTCTCGTATTTTCTTTTTTAGCAATCTTTATTTTAAGCTCTTTCTTGAAGTAAAGATATTTGTGTATATAGCATACATTATCACTACAGTTACAAATGGCTTATTCTCAATGTTGAAGTAAAGATATTTGTGTATATAGCATACATTATCACTACAGTTACAAATGGCTTATACTCAATGTTGAAGTAAAGATATTTGTGTATATAGCATACATTATCACTACAGTTACAAATGGCTTATACTCAATGTAACACTTCGGGCTGTGGACTTAATGTAGTAATAGTGACAACATAATGAACCTGAGTTCAGATCTAATAGCAAAAGCACACATACTTTGATAACTTTATCTGCATAACCCACTGTTTTTACATTGAGGAAAACACTAACTGCCAAAACAATTTAACAAGTGTACGATTAGGAGGGTAAAATTTTATATGTGACTAATGAAATATACGTGATTATTACACACCGATGGTCGTTCGGTTAAGTGCTGGACTGACGAGAACCTAAACCTCCTGGCTCGATCTCCAGTGAAGACCAATGGTACACTGCTAGTAATTTAACAAAACTCGTAGCCATGTATTATGTATTACTAAAATATATCAATATTACTGACTTAGACGTCAATTTTTTAAATTACATTCCTGAGATATGAGTACTTGGAATGTAACCCGAGAAGAAACAATCTTGTAATCTTATTCTTACAATAATACACTTAGAATCTAAACAATACACGTGTCCTCTGTGGTTTAAAGCAATTAAAGTAAAAATTAAAGTTAAATCTAGATGGGAAACTCTTTATTTTATACAATGAATACAACAGCAAGTGGAGTCATAGAATTTTTCTGTCAATTTGCCTTCAGTGAGTGGAATCAAAGGTTACTGTTTATCAACGGAAATCGCTGCAGCTGGCTTTTAATTAGCCGTGTTCGTTAAACTTGCCCCCATCTGGTACACAGCCGTGTTCCTTGACCGCTTCCGTTGTCATTAGTTACCGGGGATTTTGTATATTGTCAACTGACACTTGTGTTCACACACACACACACACACACACACACACACACACGTTCAAACAAACAGGCACAAACTCAGACACATTCAAACACAAAACAAACAGACAGAAACACACACACAGACATCCACAAACAAACAGACAGACATCCACAAACACTCAGACATCCACAAACACACAGACGTCCACAAACACACAGACATCCACAAACACACGGACATCCACAAACACACATGCAGACATCCACAAACACACAGACATCCACAAACACACAGACAGACATCCACAAACACACAGACATCCACAAACACACAGGCAGACATCCACAAACAAACAGACATTCACACACACACAGGCAGACATCCACAAACACACAGACAGACATCCACAAACACACAGACATCCACAAACACACAGGCAGACATCCACAAACACACAGGCAGACATCCACAAACAAACAGACATCCACACACACACAGACATCCACAAACACACAGACAGACATCCACAAACACACAGACAGACATCCACAAACACACAAACATCCACAAACACACAGGCAGACATCCACAAAACACACAGGCAGACATCCACAAACACACAGACATCCACAAACACACAGACAGACATCCACAAACACACAGACATCCACAAACTCACAGACAGACATCCACAAACACACAGACATCCACAAAAACAAATACGTCAAAGCACATAGACGCACATACGGACACAACTCCGAAAAAAAATTCCCCTGTCAACGACTGAAAACCCCGCGACTCTTATAACGACACCAGTAGTGTTAATGTTGAAACGATATGACACTTTCTAGCTAATTTCATTATTTACTGACTTTGGATAGTGTATTGCAACAAAACGTGAAACTCTGATGCAGTGCTTCTCAAACGTTTGCAATTCACCTCAAAAAAACAAACAACACATCAGCACAAAAAGAAAAAAAATTGATAAAAGAAAGAAAAGGTAAAATTGTATTAATTGTTCATTAAATGATCATTAATTATTGTGTTTACTCACTTCAACTAATCTAAAAACCAACTAATGGAAGTCGATCCACACTTTGATAACCACTGGTCCAAAAAAATGTTACTTTGTTTTTAGTCTTGTCTCTTTTCTGAAATAATCCAACGAAAAACAAAACAACTTTTATTTTAAATTTTCATTATGGTTTTACTTTTTGTGTATAGGTGTGTGTGTGAGTGAGTATGTGTGTGAGTGAGTGTGTCTGTGAGTGAGTGTGTGTGTGAGTGTGTGTGTGTGCCCTCAAATATTTTACCACAATTTTAGAAATGTTCTCGCATTTAGTCCTAACACTGAACAAACCGGAAACGTGTGTATTCAAGATAACAGTACATTGGCATTCAAAGTAAATTGGCATTTACAGTACATTGGCATTTACAGTACATTGGCATTTAAAGAACATTGGCATTCACACAGTACATTGACATTCAAAGTAAATTAGCATTCACAGTACATTGGCATTTACAGTACATTGGCATGTACAGTACATTGACATTCACACAGTACATTGACATTCAAAGTAAATTGGCATTTACAGTACATTGACATTCACAGTATATTGGCATTGAAAGTACATTGACATTCACACAGTACATTGGCATTGAAAGTACTTTGAGCTTCACACAGTACATTGGCATTCACACAGTACACTGACATTCAAAGTAAATTGGCATTTACAGTACATTGACATTCACAGTATATTAACATTGAAAGTACATTGGCATTCACAGTACATTGGCATTGAAAGTACATTGGCATTCACACAGTACATTGGCATTCACACAGTACATTGACATTCATAGTAAATTGGCATTGAAAGTACATTGACATTCACAGTATATTTACAGTATAAGTACAGTGCCGGATATAGTCTTTAAGTTATGGCGTCAGTAGTGCCGGATATAGTCTTTAAATTTGAGCGTCAGTAGTGCCGGATATAGTCTTTAAATTTGAGCGTCAGTAGTGCCGGATATAGTCTTTAAATTTGAGCCTCAGTAGTGCCGGATATAGTCTTTAAATTTGAGCCTCAGTAGTGCCGGATATAGTCTTTAAGTTATGACGTCAGTAGTGCCGGATATAGTCTCTAAATGTGAACGTCAGTAGTACCGGATATAGTATTTAAGTTATGGCGTCAGTAGTGCCGGATATAGTCTTTAAATTTGAGCGTCAGTAGTGCCGGATATAGTCTTTAAGTTATGGCGTCAGTAGTGCCAGATATAGTCTTTAAATTTAGGCCTCAGTAGTGCCGGATATAGTATTTAAGTTATGGCGTCAGTAGTGCCGGATATAGTCTTTAAATTTGAGCCTCAGTAGTGCCGGATATAGTATTTAAATTTGAGCCTCAGTAGTGCCGGATATAGTCTTTAAATTTGAGCCTCAGTAGTGCCGGATATAGTATATAAGTTATGGCGTCAGTAGTGCCGGATATAGTCTTTAAATTTGAGCGTCAGTTGTGCCGGATATAGTATTTAAGTTATGGCGTCAGTAGTGCCGGATATAGTCTCTAAATTTGAGCCTCAGTATTGCCGGATATAGTCTTTAAGTTATGGCGTCAGTAGTGCCAGATATAGTCTTTAAATTTAGGCCTCAGTAGTGCCGGATATAGTATTTAAGTTATGGCGTCAGTAGTGCCGGATATAGTCTTTAAATTTGAGCGTCAGTAGTGCCGGATATAGTCTTTAAATTTGAGCGTCAGTAGTGCCGGATATAGTCTTTAAATTTGAGCGTCAGTAGTGCCGGATATAGTCTTTAAATTTGAGCGTCAGTAGTGCCGGATATAGTCTTTAAATTTGAGCGTCAGTAGTGCCGGATATAGTCTTTAAGTTATGGCGTCACTGGTGCCGGATATAGTCTTTAAATTTGAGCGTCAGTAGTGCCGGATATAGTCTTTAAGTTATGGCGTCAGTAGTGCCAGATATAGTCTTTAAATTTAGGCCTCAGTAGTGCCGGATATAGTATTTAAGTTATGGCGTCAGTAGTGCCGGATATAGTCTTTAAATTTGAGCCTCAGTAGTGCCGGATATAGTATTTAAATTTGAGCCTCAGTAGTGCCGGATATAGTCTTTAAATTTGAGCCTCAGTAGTGCCGGATATAGTATATAAGTTATGGCGTCAGTAGTGCCGGATATAGTCTTTAAATTTGAGCGTCAGTTGTGCCGGATATAGTATTTAAGTTATGGCGTCAGTAGTGCCGGATATAGTCTCTAAATTTGAGCCTCAGTATTGCCGGATATAGTCTTTAAGTTATGGCGTCAGTAGTGCCAGATATAGTCTTTAAATTTAGGCCTCAGTAGTGCCGGATATAGTATTTAAGTTATGGCGTCAGTAGTGCCGGATATAGTCTTTAAATTTGAGCGTCAGTAGTGCCGGATATAGTCTTTAAATTTGAGCGTCAGTAGTGCCGGATATAGTCTTTAAATTTGAGCGTCAGTAGTGCCGGATATAGTCTTTAAATTTGAGCGTCAGTAGTGCCGGATATAGTCTTTAAATTTGAGCGTCAGTAGTGCCGGATATAGTCTTTAAGTTATGGCGTCACTGGTGCCGGATATAGTCTTTAAATTTGAGCGTCAGTAGTGCCGGATATAGTCTTTAAATTTGAGCCTTAGTAGTGCCGGATATAGTCTTTAAGTTATGGCGTTAGTAGTGCCGCATATACTCTCGGAGACGCCCTAAGCACTAACTAACTTTATCTCGTTACATTGTAAAAACAAACCTCAAAATGTGATACATTTCAATGATACATCCAGGTATGAATTGAATTATTGTGTGGTGCCCCGTCCTGTCCCGAGTCACGTGTTTATTTTGCTGATAGGTAAATCCAGTTGTGGGATTTATGTGAGAATACTAACTACATACGCTTTTACAAGTGCTAAAAGTATGTTACAGATATGTACAACTATCTGCATTTAATCTATAACACTAACTGTTGGCGATTTAATAAGTTATCATAAACAACCGACTGTTGTTATGTCTCGGCCACAGTCTTAGGGACTGTCAAGTCTGAGAGATAGGATCATGTCAACCATACTGTTCCCTGTAGACTGGACAATCACCCTACTGTCCCCTGTAGACTGGACAATCACCCTACTGTACCCTGTAGACTGGACAATCACCCTACTGTACCCTGTAGACTGGACAATCACCCTACTGTACCCTGTAGACTGGTCAGTTACGAATTGAGGATTAGTAGCTACAGTTGGAGATTACTTCTGGATCCTTCTATTTACAGAGCTTGATCATTATTTTATGGGTAACTTTTACTAACAGTTTAGAAATTTAAATCATTCACATACAAAATCAGGTTTTATTACATGTTAAAGTATTCTCACATTGTGAAAATTCAAAATTTAACGTAATATTTATGTTTTCTTTGCTCCATTTTTTACCAGAAACAACAAAATTTTGAATGAAAAAGTTTTTAACTCTCCAGTTGTAATAGAGCGTTACCAGTACAGCTTATATACTTTATACTATGGCTTAGTGAGTACAGCTTCTATACTTTATAATATGGCTTAGCGAGTACAGCTTCTATACTTTATAATATGGCTTAGTGAGTACAGCTTCTATACTTTATACTAGAGTTTAGCGAGTTCAGCTTCTATACTTTACACTAGAGTTTAAAAGGTGTATCTTCTACCATTTAATAGAACAAACGAAAAGAAGAAATTGTTGATCCGGTACAGAATTGTTCCAACATTTTTTAGATCAATGGCCTTGACCTGTGCGAGCACTTTCTATTATCTAACAATGTCACCATTCTACTTCATGATTACTGGTTTTTTTCTATCCTGTACCGAGAAGAACAGATGATAAACAAGACGATCGTCCAAAACAAGACGATGTCAAATCAGACAGTAATTACTGCCCCTGAACTAAATCGACCAAATCATTGGCCCGGGCCTTGACATGTATTTATCACAAAGACCTCGCTGTTTTTAATTTCTTCAGCTGTTTTTAATTTCTTCAGCTGTTTTTAATTTCTTCAGCTGTTTTTAATTTCTTCAGCTGTTTTTAATTTCTTCAGCTGTTTCTACATTTCTTCAGCTGTTTTTAATTTCTTCAGCTGTTTCTACATTTCTTCAGCTGTTTCTACATTTCTTCAGCCGTTCTACATTTCTTCAGCTGTTTCTATATTTCTTTAGCTGTTTTTACATTTCTTCACCTGTTTCTAATTTCTTCAGCTGTTTTTACATTTCTTCACCTGTTTCTACATTTCTTCAGCTGTTTCTATATTCCTTCACTTTCCACGACATAACCCTATTGTTGAAAGAAGCATTTTTATATAGGTATAGAGCCTAATACCCTGCAATAATGTTTTGGGCCCTGCAGTCAATCTTAATGCTACGGCCACCTCAGATAAATGATAAAAATAAAAAAATGTTTAACCATTTTGTTTACAGATGTTATTTTTTGCTGATGGTGATTTCATTTAGAAATCGTAATTCAGTTTCCTCTAACTTCCAAAAAAAAAAAAAAAATTAATGTGTGCAGTTTGTTTATTATATTAGTGTAAACATGTTTTATTTTACATTCGAATTTGTTTGCAATCAGCGCGACTACAGAAGAAAACTATTTTTTGATCACTCTAGAATTAGAAAAGTAAATTTATCATAATAAAAAGATTTAGCATTTATTTAGCTGAATAAGTGTTTCAATCATTCCGTGTATTGACCTGTTTGGTTAATTATATGAGAGATGTCTGTAACAGACTGTATGGACAATCATTTAGCGACCAGGTTTCTGGTTTAATTTTAATGATACTTTCTTGACAATATTGAAAAATTATTTGAAACAAAAAAGTATGTAATACTAGAGAAAAAAAACAAGCAATTAAGCCTGTTCCATTCTGGACACAGGACGTGTTAGCGCATTTTCTTGTAATGTATCAGTACGTTTGTTAGCTTTCAGTAAATATTTGTAAATTTTGGAAATGTTTATAAATTCAATTGTGTAATGCATATATCTGTAAAAAAAATATTATAAAGACGTTTCTTTATATTTGAAAAAAAAATTATTTTCTCTTAAATCTAACTACAAGTGGTTTGTGGTTACTGAAATAGGACTCATAATTGAAAACATTCGAAATTTTAGTCATTTAATCGTCCGAAAACTCCGTCAATTGTTGCATAGCTCTGATACTTTCAATTAAACTCAGAACACAAGCTTACTATTTCATTTGATGAGTTTCTTAATAAATCTTGGTGAAACTACGTGCTGCAGTATTTCGCACCAAATGAATGGGTTATTGAACGTACAAGGTGTAGAATGGGGCCATATATATAACATATAAGCCCCTTAGGAGCCCTGAAGCCCGGCCCTCAGAGGACTTATCGCGATATGAACTTTTGATGTACACATGGCAGGCCAAGACCTACACAATGATATATACATCATGGGACTAGGACTTATGGTTGCTGAGATATAGGGCGCTCCATTATTAATATAGCTTATATAGTAAAAAACGGTACATTATAAGGCCCCTTTTACGGCCCTCAAAGGTCAGATCGCGAAATGGAAAAAAGTCATTTCTTGGCAGGCCAAGACCTACAAAATGATATATACATCATGGGTCTAGGACTTATGGTTGTTGAGATCTAGAGTGATGACGGACAGACAGACAGACAAAACGGGGACAATAGATGTTCAGGGGTATGGGAGGATCTTACCGTGCACTATACAGAGAACGTTAAGCAATGGTTCTGACAGTGTGGACACAACGGTGGGCGCTATACAGAGAACGTTAAGCAGTGGTTCTCACAGTGTGGACAGACACAAAGGTGGGCGCTATACAGAGAACGTTAAGCAGTGGTTCTCACGATGTGGACAGACACAAAGGTGGGCGCTATACAGAGAACGTTAAGCAGTGGTTCTCACGATGTGGACAGACACAAAGGTGGGCGCTATACAGAGAACGTTAAGCAGTGGTTCTCACAGTGTGGACACAACGGTGGGCGCTATACAGAGAACGTTAAGCAGTGGTTCTCACAGTGTGGACACAACGGTGGGCGCTATACAGAGAACGTTAAGCAGTGGTTCTCACAGTGTGGACACAACGGTGGGCGCTATACAGAGAACGTTAAGCAGTGGTTCTGACAGTGTGGACACAACGGTGGGCCATATACAGAGAACGTTAAGCAGTGGTTCTGACAGTGTGGACACAACGGTGGGCGCTATACAGGGAACGTTAAGCAGTGGTTCTGACAGTGTGGACACAACGGTGGGCGCTATACAGAGAACGTTAAGCAGTGGTTCTGACAGTGTGGACACAACGGTGGGCGCTATACAGAGAACGTTAAGCAGTGGTTCTGACAGTGTGGACACAACGGTGGGCGATATACAGAGAACGTTAAGCAGTGGTTCTGACAGTGTGGACACAACGGTGGGCGATATACAGAGAACGTTAAGCAGTGGTTCTCACAGTGTGGACACAACGGTGGGGCGCAATAAACATTGATTAAACAATTCATGGATGGAGAATACATGTGTACGTAATTGTTTTTAAATTTTTATATGTAATAAATCCAAAACAGCATGTTAATCTGGAAAGTTAGAGGTAGAAATCTGTATAAGTTTAATCTATAAATGACAATTTGTATTGCATTTCTTCTATAATTATTTTTCTATAACTGTGGGTCACGAAAACAAAACAGTGTATCTCGACGAATGCAAGTTTGAGAACCTTTGACGTAAAGCGATGATTCAGTAATTTCCCCTTGATCTACACATCTCACAATGACCTCATATCTGACGCCAACTGGTGATTCAGTAATTTTCCCTAGATCTACACATCTCACAATGACCTCATATCTGACGCCAAGTGATAATTCAGTAATTTCCCCTTGATCTACACATCTCACAATGACCTCATATCTGACGACAACTGGTGATTCAGTAATTTCCCCTTGATCTACACATCTCACAATGATCTCATATCTGACGCCAACTGGTGATTCAGTAATTTCCCCTAGATCTACACATCTCACAATGACCTCATATCTGACGACAACTGGTGATTCAGTAATTTTCCTTTGATCTACACATCTCACAATGACCTCAAATCTGACGCCAAGTGGTGATTCAGTAATTTTCCTTTGATCTACACATCTCACAATGACCTCATATCTGACGCAAAGTGGTGATTCAGTAATTTCCCCTTGATCTACACATCTCACAATGACCTCAAATCTGACGCCAAGTGGTGATTCAGTAATTTTCCTTTGATCTACACATCTCACAATGACCTCATATCTAATGTAAACAAAAAGAAATTATATCCCTTGATTTAAACACTTCTGTTTTTCAATAATCCATTATCCACCTTGATTTCAATAATTCAGAAAGCTCTACAGATTTTGTTCTGGCTCTCGACCATTACACATTTAGGTAATCTATCAAATGTGTTTTTTTTCAAAGATAAAATTAAAAAATGGTGAGAATACTACAAATTTACTACAGCCACCCCGATAAAACAATCTGGCTAAAACAATCTGTCAAAGTCAGGCTGAGTTCATTCTTACAAAACTCTTCAATTGTAAAGTCCTGTACTAGACTGAACCTGACACAATAAATAGCTGTAATCTATAAGACGTTTTTGTGTTCTCCCAGCGGTGAGTACCAGACAATGTACACATTTACAGACATCAAATACATTTGATTTATAAATAGACAATTTTACAAACAAAATTTCTGTGTCATTTTTATAAAAGTAATTGTGCAGAATTTATATATATATATATATATATATATATATATAAACACTTAATAACAGCTTTCTATTGCACTGAAAAAAAGTTCATCATACAAATATTTATAGAAAGTACATTGTGGAGAAATAATATAGTCTAAGTTTGATGACGCAATTCGCTAGGCTCCGCCCACCGCAGTATCTATGGCGTCATTCCGCCATCTTGAGTGTAAATATTGGGAGCTTTAGTGTATACGTCATTTGGTACAAATGACGTATATTAACCGACAGTTGGGAGCACATGCTTTGTTTTATAGTTAGTCTAGCTGTGGGCATCTAAGTAGATGGATGCATATTTACAGTTTGCTTTTGTACTCCTCCTGGATCTACCTTTATGTCAGTTCATGTTCAAGTATTAAATGATTGTTTGATGTTACTTCACTGGAGTTAACTTCGTGATTTGTGTTATCTGATTTATTACACCTTCTACAAGCATCATCAATATAAGGACCCGTAACATACATCATACAAATATTTTAAAAAGTATATCGATTTAATAAAGCGTGAACGCCAATATTTATAATAGAATTCATTTCTTTTTTTCCAGTTTAACAATAAATGTAGTATTATCATAGATAACAATAAATGTTGTATTATCATAGCTAACTCCCAGTCTACTTGTTTAATTAAATAATGAATAGAGTTTGAAGACATAGAGATCCTTAATATTTTTATTCTACAATTTGGTCATTTCTATTCGGCTTCTTTTCAACTCCCGTAGGAACACATGATCAAAACGGTATGGCGCCATTAGGCAAGTTTTTAGGCAGTCTTCTTGAGCTGGGCCCATTAAAACCCGGACTCTTTAATTTCACTTTAAACTGATTCCAGACAGATTTCTCCATCCAGGATTTAGATGATTAGTTATAGTTGAGTTTTGTTCTGTGCCATATGTATTACTCCGACAATATCACGTCCACCAATCAGAATATTTGAACTCATTGTGAATTTTACGCTTCGCTGAAACTGCTGCCAACTAATCTGCCAATTACAATGTCCACCCACTGCCCATTACAAGTCCACCCACTGCCTATTACAATGTCCACCCACTGCCAATTACAATGTCCACCCACTGCCCATACAATTCCACCCACTGCCTATTACAATGTTCACCCACTGCCCATTACAATGTCCACCCACTGCCTATTACAATGTTCACCCACTGCTCATTACAATGTCCACCCACTGCCTATTACAATGTCCACCCACTGCCCATTACAATGTCCACCCACTTCCCATTACAATGTCCACCCACTGCCTATTACAATGTCCACCCACTGCCCATTACAATGTCCACCCACTGCCTATTACAATGTCCAGCCACTTCATATTACAATGTCCACCCACTGCCCATTACAATGTCCACCCACTGCCTATTACAATGTCCACCCACTGCCCATTACAATGTCCACCCACTGCCTATTACAATGTCCACCCACTGCCCATTACAATGTCCACCCACTGCCCATTACAATGTCCACCCACTTCCCATTACAATGTCCACCCACTTCATATTACAATGTCCACCCACTGCCCATTACAATGTCCACCCACTGCCTATTACAATGTCCACCCACTGCCTATTACAATGTCCACCCACTGCCTATTACAATGTCCAGCCACTTCATATTACAATGTCCACCCACTGCCCATTACAATGTCCACCCACTTCCCATTACAATGTCCACCCATTAATCTGTCCATTACAATGTCCACCCACTGCCCATTACAATGTTCACCCACTGTCCATTACAATGTCCACCCACTGCCCATTACAATGTCCACCCACTGTCCATTACAATGTCCACCCACTGCCCATTACAATGTCCACCCACTGTCCATTACAATGTTAGTCCACTAAGGTCTCCCTGACCACAACCACCTAACAAGCGCCATCTCATTTTACAGCAGATCATCATAACCACACCCGATTAGCTCCGATGTGCAGCCCACCCTTCCTCTACATGTATTTGTGTTGCACTTCCTGCAGCGGACTTGCTGCGGTAAAGACAGGATTGTATAGAGAAATATTTTATTTTAATGATAAAACTTGTACTTTTATCAAAGTACGTGTACTTAATTAATGTCGAGTTTGAATATTAATCAGAGCATGCAACAAATTGAAAGACCCAATTCATGCACTTTTCAGAGATACAATTAAATTATTTTTTTAAAGATAAATATTGAATGTGTTCTTAGAAATGAGTTCATGTTATAAACGAAATTCTTTTCCCCGTCATTTTATTTTACCTAACACTGTCTGAAAGCTAGAAGATCGCTAAATACCAGGGATTTTAAAAATCTCAACCGAAACTTTTTTTCTCTTTATAATTTTGACAATGTTTTTTTGTGTAGTAATCTTACTACTCTGAAGAAATAAATTCCCAATATTTTTTGGAGGAAGTTAATAGATGTTGATTGGTCTGTGTCTGAATACAATAGGATTTATCGTGTGTTTGACTGACTAAGCATTAGAAAAGTCAGTTAATGCCGGAAAGGTTTAACAGGCAGAAGGGGAGTGGGTAAATGAATGTAATGTGACCACCAATAAAATAAGATTAAAACATCTTTTCTGTAATGTATGGGATTTTACAGTAGTTGGATAAAGTTTTGTGTTTATGGCGTACACTGAATTTAACTTATTTCTGACCAAATGTCTTCGATCTCTCAAATGTTGTATACAACAATTAACACAAAGATTTAGCTCATCTCTCAAATGTTGTATACAACAAGTATCACAAAGATTTAGCTCATCTCTCAAATGTTGTATACAACAAGTATCACAAACATTTAGCTCATCTCTCAAATGTTGTATACAAGTAACACAAAGATTTTAGCTCATCTCTCATGAGCTTGTAAAGAAGTACATGAATAAACAGTTTTAAAAATGTCAACTTTATCTTCATGTTCTGATGCTGGTAAGATAAATTCACATTTCATTTTTGCCATATGCCATTGCTTCATACATTATTGATTGGATCAACAGTTTTACTTCTGTATTTATATATCAAACAAAATGACAGATCCAGTCCAGATAACGTTGTTAAAGTTTAAAGGTATGTTTTTACATCTAATGAAACTAAATATAAACAAACTGATCGCGATACGCCTGGTTTTACTTGATGACAAGTAGATTTCAAATATTGATGAAACATAGATTCTAAATAGATAGACATTGATTATTTTGATATCTGTTTAGTTAGTGAATATTTCATTAGTTACTGAATATTTCATTAGTTACTGAATATTTCATTAGTTACTGAATATTTTGTTAATGAATATTTCATTAGTTAGTTAATGGACATTTCATTACCTAATGAATATTTCGTTAGTTTGTTAATATTTCGTAAGTTTAGTTAGTATTTCATCTATAGATAGAGCGACTCGATCTATAGATAGTTATACAAGAATTGAACTATAGACATACAAGAATTGAACTATAGATAGACATACAATAATTGATCTATAGATGGATATACAAGAATTGAACTAGATAGATATACAGGAATCGATATTTGATAGACATATAAGAATTAATCTATAGATAAATATTACAGGAAGAAAAAAAAAGTAAAATTGTATAATGCGTTTATTTATGGGTTATAATTTTAGATTCCCATTAACATATTGAATTAGTGTGTTTTAGATTCCCATTAACATATTGAATTAGTGTGTTTATTTATATCGCCCGGTGAAGAAGTTTGTCACATAGAAATATGAAATATATCAGACACTGAGCGACCACCTAGTTCACTTTTAAAATAATTTCTTTGCTTTTCTTCTTATAAAGTTTTATTTGCCAATGAAAGACACGCCCCTTTTAACTCATTGTCATATTAGAGTTGTTTCAGTCATTAACTGACTTGTCATATTAGCGTTGTTTCAGTCATCAACTGACTTGTCATATTAGAGTTGTTTCAGTCATTAACTGACTTGTCATATTAGAGTTGTTTCAGTCATCAACTGACTTGTCATATTAGAGTTGTTTCAGTCATTAACTGACTTGTCATATTAGAGATGTTTCAGTCTTCCACTGACTTGTCGTATTAGAGTTGTTTCAGTCATTAACTGACTTGTCATATTAGCGTTGTTTCAGTCATCAACTGACTTGTCATATTAGAGTTGTTTCAGTCATTAACTGACTTGTCATATTAGAGTTGTTTCAGTCATTAACTGACTTGTCATATTAGTTGTTTCAGTCATCAACTGACTTGTCATATTAGAGTTGTTTCAGTCATTAACTGACTTGTCATATTAGAGTTGTTTCAGTCATCAACTGACTTGTCATATTAGAGTTGTTTCAGTCATTAACTGACTTGTCATATAAGAGTTGTTTCAGTCATTAACTGACTTGTCATATTAGAGTTGTTTCAGTCATCAACTGACTTGTCAGATTAGAGTTGTTTCAGTCATTAACTGACTTGTCATATTAGAGTTGTTTCAGTCATTAACTGACTTGTCATATTAGAGTTGTTTCAGCCATCAACTGACTTGTCATATTAGAGTTGTTTCAGTCATTAACTGACTTGTCATATTAGAGTTGTTTCAGTCATTAACTGACTTGTCATATTAGAGTTGTTTCAGTCATCAACTGACTTGTCATATTAGAGTTGTTTCAGTCATTAACTGACTTGTCATATTAGAGTTGTTTCAGTCATTAACTGACTTGTCATATTAGAGTTGTTTCAGTCATCAACTGACTTGTCATATTAGAGTTGTTTCAGTCATCCACTCACTTGTCATATTAGAGTTGTTTCAGCCATTAACTGACTTGTCATATTAGAGTTGTTTCAGTCATTAACTGACTTGTCATATTAGAGTTAAGTCATTAACTAACGTGTGGTTATTTCTTATGGGCGTGGCATTCACTCTACATAAGATAGACGTGAAGAACGTCCTGTCTGCACTTCTGGTTGCAATGACGACAACGAAAATCACGCGGGAACGATGATTTTTAAAACGACCATAGCTTTCTTTGTATTGACATAACTACTTACTAGACCACGCTGTTTACATTTCAACATTAAGACAGCTTGGATGGGTTTAAAATTTTGATTTTTTTTTTCAAGAATGTTGTTTTCTAACAAGTAACACTTGCATTTTCTAGAAAACTATTTATTGACATTCAGCATGGAAACATATATTTACAATCTGAGCTATAAAGTCAAATTTGTAAAATTGTATAGCAGTATCTTAGCTGGTCGTAGATCCCTAATTATTGCAAGTCATGTGTTGATGGAAACGAAGAAATAGAGAAATAAGATTCGAAATCAATGGGTAATCCTTAAATTCAGCCAGACTACCACTGACTCACTTAGACCGATCATTAAATGACCAATCAATTCAACTCAGACTACCACTGACTCACTTAGACCGATCTTTAAATGACCAATCAATTCAACTCAGACTACCACTGACTCACTTAGACCGATCTTTAAATGACCAATCAATTCAACTCAGACTACCACTTACTCACTTAGACCGATCTTTAAATGACCAATCAATTCAACTCTTGTTGGACTCGGAGACATTTGGAAATGTTTTTTTACTTCGTGCATTGTGTGTATTTTTTTTTATCTCTTCTTTAATCTTTTGTCACTCATATCCCCCTCCCCACCCATGTCGCTCATACAAAATTACTTTAAGCATGTTCTCCTTTAGACAAGCACAGTGGGATGCAAAAAAAAAAGCGCAATCATGAACTCACATTACGTAAAGACAATGTTATCCCTGCTGGCAATTTCAGCTTGTGTTCTTATTCTGAGCAGCAAAAAATAAGTTTCTGCTAAAAGGGGGTGGGGGGGTGTAAAAAACCTACGATTCATACTAATATAGGCTACTGTTGTTTATGTTTAACCCGCTGCGCATGTTGGTGGCGCATTGTGATTAGCATTCGTGTTAAAAACAGATCGATTCACTTTCTAGAAATATTCTCGATCAAGCAATCAATTCAAATTATGTCGATCCACGACAAAGAAGTTCACGTGTGTTGCTACCTACACCTTGAAAACCGCTGACCCAGATTACATGCATACCAACAAGCGGCAGATTTTGAGATCACAAGCAATATTGTGCCACATTACTGTCGTTGGAGTGTGTGTTGTTGTTCAGAGTTCCAATATAAAACTTAAACGTCTTATCTGGCATGCATCCATCTTGTTTTCCAATCGTAAACAATTATTATCGCGTCGAGATCTCTGCTTCATGCTGGCCAGATTTCTAGTCCTTAAATGTCCAAAGACTTGATAAGAAATGTGTTCCTTGTTGACACAAAAGATTGGCCGGTTTTCAATAATCTCACGGCCAGTTATGGATTTCATTCCGTTGGTCTGGTACACGCAGTTTTTTGTCCTCTTCTCAACTATTTATTTTCTATGTTTTTTTTTTTAATTTTAGATTCCAAATGTATAGACTATTTTAATTTTTTTTTCATAGCTTTGATATAGAGTATTCGTGTTAAAGAATATGTAATTATGAATAATTTATGAGGCCATTTTTTTTAGAAGGGTTACATGTAATGCATACCGTTTTGTGTAAATATTTTTTTTATATTCTAAAATGTGAAACATACTATGTAGTGGCTGTAGTTAGATGTATGTATGACATGCGAATTACGATAGAGTGGCTGTAGTTAGATGTATTGTAATGGCTGTAGTTAGATGTATTGTAGTGGCTGTAGTTTGATGTATTGTAGTGACTGTAGTTTAATGTATTGTAGTGGCTGTAGTTCGATGTATTGTAGTGGCTGTAGTTGGATGTATTGTAGTGGCTGTAGTTCAATTTATTGTAGTGGCTTTAGTTAGATTATTGTAGTGGCAGTAGTTAGATGTATTGTAGTGGCAATAGTTAGATGTATTGTAGTGGCTGTAGTTCGATGTATTGTAGTGGCTGTAGTTAGATGTATTGTAGTGGCTGTAGTTCAAATTTATTGTAGTGGCTTTAGTTAGATGTATTGTACTGGCTGTAGTTTGATGAATTGTAGTGGCTGTAGTTTAATGTATTGTAGTGGCTGTAGTTCGATGTATTGTAGTGGCTGTAGTTAGATGTATTGTAGTGGCTGTAGTTAGATGTATTGTAGTGGCAGAACTTAGATGTATTGTAGTGGCTGTAGTTAGATGTATTGTAGTGGCTGTATTTAGATGTATTGTAGTGGCAGTAGTTGGATGTATTGTAGTGGCTGTAGTTAAATGTATTGTACTGGCTGTAGTTAGATGTATTGTAGTGGCTTTAGTTAGAATTTAAAGTATTTATTTGTTCCTGAACTAAAAAAATGGAATGTTAAATTAAATTTAAAATGTGTTTAACAAGTAAAATATTTGTTTTCTTGTTTTTGTACAACTCTCTAATTCTGTTTTTTTTTTCTCTTTTTACATTAAAACATTCATAGTCCTTTTGATTTTTAATATTTATGTCAGTAAATATTACATAAAGTAATACTAGCCTATATAGTATCAGGAATGCACATAGGTTCCATTTTAAGTCACTGAATATAACAAAACTTTAGAGACACCATCATACCCAATGTTGTGGGGATTGAGAGCCACCATCATACCCGTGTTGGTGTGGGGATTGAGAGACAACATCATACCCAATTTTGTGGGGATTGAGAGCCACCATCATACACGTTGTTGTGGGGAATGAGAGACACCATCATACACGTGTTGTTGTGGGGATTGAGAGACACCATCATACCCGTGTTGATGTGGGGAATGAGAGACACCATCATACAAAAATGTTGTGGGGATTGAGAGCCACCATCATACCCGTGTTGTTGTGGGGATTGATAGACAACATCATACCCAATGTAGTGGGGATTGAGAGCCACAATCATACACGTTGTTGTGGAGAATGAGAGACACCATCATACACGTTGTTGTGGGGAATAAGAGACACCATCATACACGTTGTTGTGGGGAATGAGAGACACCATCATACACGTTCTTATGGGGCATGAGAGACACCATCATACACGTTATTGTGGGGAATGAGAAACACCATCATACCCAATGTTGTGGGGATTGAGAGACACCATCATACCCGTGTTAATGTGGGGATTGAGAGACACCATCATACACGTTGTTGTGGGGAATGAGAGACACCATCATACCCAATATTGTGGGGATTTAGAGACAGCATCAGACACAATGTTGTGGGGAATGAGAGACACCATCATACCCGTGTTGTTGTGGGGAATGAGAGACACCATCATACACGTTTTTGTGGGGATTGAGAGACAGCATCAGACACATTGTTGTAGGAATTGAGAGACACCATCATACCCGTGTTGTTGTGTGGAATGAGAGACACCATCACATCCGTGTTGTTGTGGGGAATGAGAGGTACCATCATACCCGTGTTGTTGTGGGGAATGAGAGACACCATTATACACGTTGTTTTGTGGAATGAGAGACACCATCATACCCGTGTTGTTGTGGGGAATGAGAGACACCATCATACACGTTGTTGTGGGAATTGAGAGACACCATCATACCCGTGTTGTTGTGGGAATTGAGAGACACCATCATACCCGTGTTGTTGTGGGAATTGAGAGACACCATCATACCCGATGTTGTGGGGAATGAGAGACACCATCATACCCGATGTTGTGGGGATTGAGAGATACCATCATACACGTTATTGTGGGGATTGAGAGACACCATCATACACGTTGTTGTGGGGAATGAGAGACACCATCATACCCGATGTTGTGGGGATTGAGAGATACCATCATACACGTTATTGTGGGGATTGAGAGACACCATCATACACGTTGTTGTGGGGATTGAGAGAAACCATCATACATGTTGTTGTTGGGATTGAGAGACACCATCATACCCGTGTTATTGTGGGGATTGAGAGACACCATCATACAGTTGTTGTGGGGATTGAGAGATACCATAATACACGTTGTTGTGGGGATTGACAGACACCATCATACACGTTTTTGTGGGGATTGAGAGACAGCATCAGACATGTTGATGTGGTGAATGAGAGACACCATCATACCCGTGTTTTGTGGGGAATGAGAGACACCATCATACCCTTGTTGTTGTGGGGAATGAGAGACACCATGATATCCGTGTTGTTGTGGGGAATGAGAGCCACCATCATACCCGTGTTGTTGTGGGGAATGAGAGACACCATCATACACGTAGTTGTGGGGAATGAGTGACACCATCATACCCGTGTTTGTGGGGAATGAGAGATACCATCATACACGTTGTTGTAGGGAATGAGAGACACCATCATACCCAATGTTGTGGGGATTGAGAGACACCATCATACCCAATGTTGTGGGGATTGAGAGACACCATCATACCCAATGTTGTGGGGATTGAGAGACACCATCATACACGTTGTTGTGGGGATTGAGAGACACCTTCATACACGTTGTTGTGGGGGATTGAGAGACACCATCATACCCAATGTTGTGGGGATTGAGAGACATTATCATACCCAATGTTGTGGGGAATGAGAGACGACATCATACACGTTGTTGTAGGGATTGAGAGACAGCATCAGACACAATGTTGTGGGGAATGAGAGACACCATCATACCCGTGTTGTTGTGGGGAATGAGAGACACCATCATACACGTTTTTGTGGGGATTGAGAGACACCATCAAACACGTTTTTGTGGGAATTGAGAGACAGCATCAGACACATTGTTGTAGGAATTGAGAGACACCATCATACCCGTGTTGTTGTGTGGAATGAGAGACACCATCACATCCGTGTTGTTGTGGGGAATGAGAGATACCATCATACCCGTGTTGTTGTGGGGAATGAGAGACACCATTATACACGTTGTTTTGTGGATTGAGAGACACCATCATACCCGTGTTGTTGTGGGGATTGAGAGACACCATCATACACGTTGTTGTGGGGATTGAGAGACACCATCATACATGTTGTTGTTGGCATTGAGAGACACAATCATACCCGTATTATTGTGGGGATTGAGAGACACCATCATACAGTTGTTGTGGGGATTGAGAGACACCATAATACACGTTGTTGTGGGGATTGACAGACACCATCTTACACGTTTTTGTGGGGATTGAGAGACAGCATCAGACATGTTGTTGTGGTTATTGAGAGACACCATCATACCCGTGTTATTGTGGGGATTGAGAGACACCATCATACAGTTGTTGTGGGGATTGAGAGACACAATAATAAACGTTGTTGTGGGGATTGACAGACACCATCATACACGTTTTTGTGGGGATTGAGAGACAGCATCAGACATGTTGTTGTGGTTATTGAGAGACACCATCATACCCGTGTTTTGTGGGGAATGAGAGACACCATCATACCCTTGTTGTTGTGGGGAATGAGAGACACCATCATATCCGTGTTGTTGTGGGGAATGAGAGACACCATCATACCCGTGTTTGTGAGGAATGAGAGATACCATCATACACGTTGTTGTGGGGATTGAGAGACACCATCAAACACTTTGTTGTGGGGGATGAGAGACACCATTATACCCTACTTGTTGTGGGGAATGAGAGACACCATTATACCCAATGTTGTGGGGATTGAGAGACACAATCATACCCAATGTTTTGGGGATTGAGAGACACCATCATACCCGATGTTGTGGGGATTGAGAGACACCATCATACCCAATGTTATGGTGATTGAGAGACACCATCTTACCCAATGTTGTGGAGATTGAGAAACACCATCAAACCCAATGTTGTTGGGATTGAGAGACACCATCATACCCAATGTTGTGGGGATTGAGAGACACCATCATTCCCAATGTTGTGGGGATTGAGAGACACCATCATACACGATTTTGTGGGGATTGAGAGACAGCATCAGACACGTTGTTGTAGGGATTGAGAGACACCATCATACCCGTGTTGTTATGGGGAATGAGAGACGCCATCACATCCGTTTTGTTGTGGGGAATTACAGACACCATCACATCCGTGTTGTTGTGGGGAATGAGAGACACCATTATACACGTTGTTTTGGGGAACGAGAGACACCATCATACCTGTGTTGTTGTGGGGAATGAGAGACACCATCATACACGTTGTTTTGGGGAATGAGAGACACCATCATACCCGTGTTGTTGTGGGGAATGAGAGACACCATCATACACGTTGTGGGGATTGAGAGACACCATCATACACGTTGTTGTGCGGATTGAGAGACACCATCATACACGTAGCTGTAGGGATTGAGAGACACCATCATACCCGTTGCTGTATGTATTGAGAGACACCGTCATACCTGTTGTTGTGGTTATTGAGAGCAACCATCATACCCGATGTTGTTGTGGGGAATGAGAGACACCATCCTATCCGTGTTGATGTGGGGAATTAGAGACACCATCATACCCGTGTTGTTGTGGGGAATGAGAGACACCATCATAACCGTGTTTTTGTGGGGAATGAGAGAAACCATCATACCCGTGTTGTTGTGGGGATTGAGAGCAACCATCATACCCGTGTTATTTTGGGGAATGAGAGACACCATCATACCCGTGTTGTTGTGGGGATTGAGAGCAACCATCATACCAGTGTTGTTGTGGGGATTGAGAGCAACCATCATACCCGTGTTGTTGTGGGGAATGAGAGACACCATCATACCCGTGTTGTTGTGGGGATTGAGAGACACCATCATACCGGTGTTGTTGTTGGGAATGAGAGAAACCATTATACCCGTGTTGTTGTGGGGATTGAGAGCAACCATCATACCCGTTTTGTTGTGGGGAATGAGAGACACCATCATACCCGTGTTGTTGTGGGGATTGAGAGACACCATCATACCCGTGTTTTTGTGGGGAATGAGAGAAACCATCATACCCGTGTTGTTGTGGGGATTGAGAGCAACCATCATACCCGTGTTGTTTTGGGGAATGAGAGACACCATCATACCCGTATTTGTAGGGATTGAGAGCAACCATCATACCAGTGTTGTTGTGGGTTATTGAGAGCAACCATCATACCCGTGTTGTTGTGGGGAATGAGAGACACTATCATACCCGTGTTGTTGTGGGGATAGAGAGACACCATCATACCCGTGTTGTTGTGGGGAATGAGAGAAACCATCATACCCGTGTTGTTTTGGGGATTGAGAGCAACCATCATACCCGTTTTGTTGTGGGGAATTAGAGACACCATCATACCCGTGTTGTTGTGGGGATTGAGAGCAACCATCATACCAGTGTTGTTGTGGGGAATGAGAGACACCATCATACCCGTGTTGTTTTGGGGAATTAGAGACACCATTATACACGTTGTTTGGGGATTGAGAGACACCATCATACACGTTGTTGTTTTGGGAGTTCTGAGATTTATTAAGAAAGATCTTGACAATTTAACGAAATCATTTATAGAATACTAGGAAAACTAAATATGTGTGAAATTCAGAAGGTTGCATTGCTAGAGACAGGCCACATCTTTAGGAGGAATCTCTCTCTCTCTCTCTCTCTGTCTCTCTCCATGAAATAAAATTGAGATAAACGTCATGGTCCCCATTAGGGTCCTACCCAAACCTTTAATACTGGTGTTAAACTTTCAGTGCTGCCTTCACTGGTAACATTTTATATAACCCATCCTCAATTACAAACTTATATAAGTTATAACACAACAAAATAGAAACAAAAATAAACTTACTCCCCCATATAAGGTAACAAATTTCAGAGAACAATCATTCAAAATACTTTGTAATTTGAACATGACACATTTCAGTCATCGTATGGGGTATTTATGCTAAAGTACAAAGCGGCATCATGGGGGACGGATGGTCGTGCGTTAAAGCGCTCGGCTGTTGACCTGAGGGTTCGGGGTTCGATCTTCAGTGAGAACACATGAAATAGTAAACGCCCCCCCCCCATTCTCCTGTGGTACCTCCGGCCCGGTTACCTTATAGCGACTGTCACAACAGCGACTGTCACAACAGCGACTGTCACAACAGCGACTGTCACAACAGCGACCACTAAAAGAGCGATTGTTATTACAGCAACAAATCCATCAAGCAGCTGGTAACAGCGGGAAACACAAACAACACACACATACAACAACACATAGCGACTGCTCATTAAAAAAATTTCATTATTCTTGATGAGTTAAATGAATTAAAAATAACATTTGGATTTGGATTAGCTACATAAGAAGACATATGATTAAAAAAGCTTATTTAAAAGAGGATCGAAAAAGATCGAAGCCAAAATCAAATACCAATCACTCAAAAAATCATTTACCAAATTCAACAAACAAACGATCAGTAAAAAATTTGTTTTCCGATAAGGAATTAAAAGTAACATTTAATGTGGATTAGCTACATAATACATACATGATTTAAAAAAGATTTAAAACAGACTAGAAAAAGATCAATGTTAGTTAAATCATGTCAGTTTTCTTATTCTAGAAACGACTCCAATGAGCTTTGTATTTTGTCATCACTTTTTTTCTAAAGTCTGCAAAGGGCCTAGTTGATTTCTAGTGGACTAGTTATTCTAATGTGTCAATTACAAAGCGCTGTAGTATATGTAAAGCTATTTATACGATCAGCTGATAGAGGCTTATAAAGCTTATATGATACGCTATATCGAAATTAAGCCAGGGTAAAAATTGTAATTTTACATAATACATAATATTTTGTATTTATACTTTGATGTTTATTGCAAAGCATTTGATCAAACAATGAAAAATGGCTAGCACTAAGCAGCGTAAACTAGACTAAAAACAATCCTGTCAATATTGCCTTTCGAAGTGTTTCGAATCAGTAAATCAAACGATAGCAACAAACTATCGATACACAGAGAGAGGGGCATGGGGGGAAATGCCCAGGGGCCCGGCGAGTTTTAGGGGCCCAGACAGAGCTGGCCAATCAACTTTTGAAAATATTATTATCAGCACGATGGGGGGGGGCGTGACAGCCCTGCCCAGGGGCCCGAAATTTCTGGTTTCAGCCTAGTGACATCATGCCGCCTCCAGTAATTAACCCTCCTTGGTGTGTTCAATGTCACATGCTTTTCATTCGCTTTGTCAGGTCTCTGCCTTGTAGCAGCTTAGTACGATTTGACCGTTGAATGGGTTTCCTCCCGTCTTAGATCTTCAAAAAATCTGAAGATGGAAGGATGATGAGTTTCAGCTGATCCCTGAAAAGTTCTGTGTCAACTTTATAGCTGATTATTAGTTCGTGACAGTATTGCATCATGTCGGGCTTTCATACTCCACATATCTACATGAAATAATGGCTGTCTTCTTTCTCAACGTCTGTTTCCTCTCCCTACATAGTTATCTTCGAAGTAATTTACAAGAGGCGTTACATCTGGTGGGTAGTCCGCCACCAGTTCATCAAAGGCATCGCTCACTTCATCCACTAGTAGAAAGGCAAGAGCAAGGAGCATTTTCAATGCCATCTGAACATTTTCCTCTTGCACATATAACCTTTGTAGTCCGTTTTCCTGAATCTTTCTCCAGAGCGTGTTGCTTAATTGGGAGCGAAACAAAACGCAGGGAAGAACATCGTTTCGTATCAAAGTATGCACGGTATACACCTGATAGCTTAGGTTTGGTGATACATTGAATGTACCATCACACATAATAGCATAGGTTTGGTGATACATTGAATGTACCATCACACATGATAGCTTAGGTTTGGTATACATTGAATGTACCATCACACAACCAGTGTACACATGACAGCTTAGGTTTGGTGATACATTGAATGTACCATCACACATGACAGCTTAGGTTTGGTGATACATTGAATGTACCATCGCATAGCCAGTGTACAGAGTCATGGCTTATCATGTCACTTCCTTTTCTTGATTTTATAAACTCCATTGTAGGCCACGGTAAGTTTTTCAAAACTAAAAACTCTCAACTCCGTCATTTCGATCCTGTCTCGACGCTATCTCTTAACTCTTCATCTCGTCACTCTTCATCTCTTCACTCTTCATCTATTACCTAACTAATATTTCCCGTGTTTAGACCCTTAAAGTCCGCACCTTAATTTCTCTACTTACGTCACAGTCTACCTACGTCACAGTCTACTTACGTCACAGTCTACTTCCATATTCTATTCTCTCTGATGAGCGTCACCTGGTTGTTATTGTCAGTAAAGTCGCTATATTAACAGTCGAAGTTATAATGTGGTCGCCATTCAGAGACAATCGCTGTTTTTATAGTAGCCAACCTGATTACGTCGCACTTGTGAAGTCGCCTTTATGACAGACGCTGATTTGACAGTCGCTATCCTGCCCTGACACCGGTGCCTCCATGGTGATTACACTAGTTGGCTATTGTGGGGATGAAAGAGCACCGCCTTATGAGTGGTTTATAGGATCTAAGGGATAAACATCTCATCCTTACAGGGACTTCACAGATCATAGGAGCCCCAGACATGGTGAGTTATTGTTTAATGACGGATCCCCACACACATTTACAGGAGGGCCCCCTTTTGTTAACTAGCCTGAGGGTCATGTTGACCTTACTACGACCCTGTATAGACTTGCATGTTATTCGCAAATTGTTTTTGAAATCTAAAGGATGATTCAGCTTTACCCGCAGTGCTAAATCCAAATGATATTGAATTATTTGAGCCCCTTGGAGTTAATCAACTTCTACCTTTTCTAACTGTGCCAGAAAAGGTATAAATATTAATGTGATAGTTTCGGGTTCTGTCATTTTATATTCCAGCTGTACGCGTATCAAGTCTGAGATTATTAATATGCTGATTTTTTTCTTTGATCCAGATTGAAATTAACTTAAGCTTAGATATTATCATGTTATAATATAACGGAGTGTCCATTTACACTGTAAATTTTGTGTTATGAATACATAGTTCACAATAGTATTTAATTGTCTCATGATACATTTGTTTGACGTTGAGTCATTTATTCGACTGATGTTTTTATCTAATATAATTTCTGTTCATTTGTTTAAAAAAAAATTAGAGCAAAGGGAAACTACTTTTAGAAAATGTGACATACTTTTTTTTGGTGATGGTAAGTTGTAAATTGAAAAAAAAAAAAATTTAGTTGAAAATAAGTTAAGTTTAACTAAACATATGAATGAGTTCCCATCATTCATGAATCAGGGGAAGCGCTGACTTTCATTATCAAAGAACGATCTGTGGCACAATATTTTAGAGTTGAAACAATTTCTATTTGATTGTAACTCCTCCTCACCCCTCCTTTGAAACAGATTTTGAACAGGTGGGATCAGCCAGGTGGGATCAGCCAGGTGGGATCAGCCAGTTGGGATCAGCCAGTTGGGAAACAAATTGACCCACAGACAAAAGAGATATATAAATGTGTAGAAGAAGGAGATTATAAATGTGATGGGGAAGGAGATTATAAATGTGAAGAGGAATGATATTACAAATTTGATGGCAAGGGGCATATAAATGTGTAGAGGAAGGAGATTATAAATGTGATGTGGAAGGTGATTATAAATGTGATGGGGAAGGAGATTATAAATGTGAAGAGGAATGATATTACAAATGTGATGGCAAGGGGCATATAAATGTGTAGAGAAAAGACATAAATGTGATGTGGAAATTGTTTATAAATGTGTAGAGGATGGAAATTGTAAATGTGATGGGGAAGGTGATTATAAATGTGTAGAGGATGGAAATTATAAATGTGATGGTGTTGAGGACTCCTATGAGGGTGCCCTTGGCTTGTATCTAGAAGTATGAGGGCCGACTCAGTGATGACCCGTATTTTTATTTGTGTTTCTGCCACACACTCTCTCACCAGTAATTAGACTACAACACAGGACGATAATCAATTCGACAAGTCATGTGTACAACAACAAGATAAATTTTATTTATACAAAGGCACCAGTCCGTAACAGGGATCTGGTGGCTGTTAAATCATAGAGCAAAGGTAATCCAAAATGCAGCAAAAAAATAATAATCCAATATAAATGAATGACTGTATGGCGTTTCTCTCTCTCTCTCTATTTCTCTCTCTCTCTCTCTCTCAATCAGAGACACATAAATCGACTCTCTTCTCACAGACCACTCGGTCGAATCGACTGGTCGCTACCAGGACCCTCAGTCGAATGTGCAGAAAAACTATCTTTCGTTACTCACACACTTTCTTACATGTGATCCCTAGCCAATCAATTATCTACGCTCCCTTTCCCTGTCAATCGGGGAGGGGGAGGGTGGAGCTAACTTCCCCCCTTAGATGGGGGGGGGGGAGAATTACGTCATACCAACAAAGACAAGAATAACTGGACATCTATCCTTTGTCGGCATTTGAACCGGGGCCGAGCTGTTAGAGAGAATCCCGCGAGGAATGTAGCACCCCTATATGACATTCCTCAGCTCCCGCTTCATGCTGGCCACCTGCGATGTGACGCAATTACGGGGGTGGGGTATAAAGGGTGGTGGGCGGGAGAACTGGAACGTATACTACTATACATTGTATAATATACGTATTAATTTTATTAGGGGGTGGCCGGGTGAGTCAAGGGTCTGAACCAAGTGGGAATGGTTTCGACAAATTAATCACAACCCGTGACATCTGAGGAAGGTGATTATAAATGTGATGGGGAAGGTGATTATAAATGTGATGGGAAAGGTGATTATAAATGTGATGGGGAAGGTGATTATAAATGTGATGGGGAAGGTGATTATAAATGTGATGGGGAAAATGATTATAAATGTGTAGAGGATGGAAATTGTAAATGTGATGGGGAAGGTGATTATAAATGTGATGGGGAAGGTGATTATAAATGTGTAGAGGATGGAAATTGTAAATGTGATGGGGAACGGGATTATAAATGTGATGGGGAAGGGGATTATAAATGTACAAAATGATAATTTTATTTAATAAAATATTTTAATATTTTCGAGGTGTTCTTTGTCTATCAGAAATGACACATGATCAAACTTCACAGTTCCAGTATTTATATGTGGAACCTGTTCTATGGCGGACAGCGGTAAACTGTCACTGGTGGTCAGTCCTCCACATCATAAGTCAACTTCTAATATTTGTTTTAGTGTCTAAATGAAGCGTTAAAACGTTCATGTTTGATGTCATGAACATCTCACTGAACATAAACAGTTGTGTTGTGTTGGAAGCTTATTTGTCAAGTCCCTCGTGATTAATATTCTGATGGTGTCAATAAAAAACGTTGGATGAGGGGAGAACTTTGAAAAAAACCAAAGACCAAATGTTGACGTGTCTAATTGGCGGGAATCAAATCATTAAATGATGGGATGAAATAGTTTGTGTCTTTGATACAGATTGCTACACTGTGAACTACGGTAGCAAACCACTTTATTTATTTGATTGATTTAATTTAAGTTTATAAGGAGGGAAAATGAATCAGATTTACTCATCAGCTTGGCGAATAAACAAATCAACAGAAAGATTTGGCCATGACTACTGTCATCTGAGAATTATTATTCTTTTATATTGGATAGATCGAATAACAAAATACTCACATCTAAATAGAATAATCTCGTGATACAGTTTTTTTTCCTTCATCTTAGACCTAGACAATATCCATAAATGGGACAGTTTTATTGAGACAGACTTATCTATACCAGTGATTCTCAAATTTTTCAATTTGACTCGAAGTTTGACCACAGTTTTGGTTTGCGACCCACATAAAAACTGTTTTGCTTTGTTCTGTTTAGACCCACAATGTATCTCTGGGATACAGTAGTCATGACGACCTTACAGAGGTCATAGGTCGACGGCATCAGATAGAATGCTTATTGGTAACCCGACGCTGAGATCGTCTGGCCTACAACTGTGGTGTCATTGAGCCACCCCTCTGTAGCACTGAGATAGTGTATATTATCTACTCAATGCGGGCCTACCGACAGAAATTTCGGGCCCCTGGGCAGGGCTGTCACGCCCCCCTATGTGCTGATAATTACATTTTCAAAAGTTGATTGGCCAGCTCAGTCCAGGCCCCTAAAACTCGCCGGGCCCCTGGGCATTTGCCTCCAGCCCCCTGGCGGTCTTGACTCAATGTATATTAACTATGTAATGTATCTTATCAATGTATATTAACTATGTAATGTATCTTATCAATGTATATTAACTATGTAATGTATCTTATCAATGTATATTAACTATGTAATGTATCTTATCAATGTATATTAACTATGTAATGTATCTTATCAATGTATATTAACTATGTAATGTATCTTATCAATGTATATTAACTATGTAATGTATCTCATCAATGTATATTAACTATGTAATGTATCTTATCAATGTATATTAACTATGTAATGTATCTTATCAATGTATATTAACTATGTAATGTATCTTATCAATGTATATTAACTATGTAATGTATCTTATCAATGTATATTAACTATGTAATGTATCTTATCAATGTATATTAACTATGTAATGTATCTTATCAATGTATATTAACTATGTAATGTATCTTATCAATGTATATTATCTATGTAATGTATCTTATCAATGTATATTAACTATGTAATGTATCTTATCAATGTATATTAACTATGTAATGTATCTTATCAATGTATATTAACTATGTAATGTATCTTATCAATGTATATTAACTATGTAATGTATCTTATCAATGTATATTAACTATGTAATGTATCTTATCAATGTATATTAACTATGTAATCTATCTTATCAATGTATATTATCTATGCAATGTATCTTATCAATGTACCTTATCTAATCAATGTTTTTCATAATGAAAAATGTATTCTTGACATATCTGTAACTTTATATTTTACTAGTTGCAAGTACCCGGCTTTGCCCGGGTTTAAGATATGGTTTTCTGTTTACCTTCTGTTTTCTCCCTACCCCCTCTCTCCCTCCCTCTCTCTCTCCCTCACCCTCTCTCCCTTTCCCTCCCTCCCTTTCTCCCTCCCTCTCTCAAATCTCTCTCCGTCCCTCTCCCATCTCCCTCTCTCCCCTCTTCCCCTCCTTCTCTCCCCCCGTCCATCTTCCTCCCTCCTCCTTCCCTCTCTCTCCCTCCCTGCCCCCTCTTTCTCATCTCTTCCTCCTATTTCTCCCATCCTCTCCCTCTCTCCTTCCCTCCCCTCTCTCTCCTCCTTAACCTCTCTCTCCCTCCTTTCTCCCTCCCTCCCCTTTCCACCTCTCTCTCCCTCCCCCTCTCTCTCCCTTCCTACCTCCCTCATTCCCTCTCTCTCCCTCCCTGCCCCCCTCACTTTTTATCTCTCTCCCTTCCTCTCTCCCTCCCTACCCCCTCTCTCCCTCCCTTCCTTTCTCTCTCCCTCTCCCCCTGCTCCCTCTCCCCCTACTCCCTCTCCCATCTCCCTCTCTCCCCCTCCTTTTCTCCCCCTGTCCACCCCCTCCCTCCTCTCTCCCCCTCCCACCCTCCCTCCTACCTGCCTTTCCTCTCTCTCCCCCCTGCCCCCTCTCTCTTTATCTCTTTCTCTTTATCTCTCTCCCTCCCTCTCTCTCTCTCTCTATATATATATATATATATATAAATAAATATATATATATATATATATATATATATATATATATATATATATATATATATATACTTATTATTTTGGTTTCACACTTCTTCTAAAATCCTTCTTCATTCCTTTACCTTCCCCAAACTGTACACATCAAAGAGCATGAAAAAACATCAACAATTCTTTGCATCACAAAGGCACAATACAGCACCAGCGCGCAAGTTCTATTCGATCATAGGGAAATGACGTCACAGAGGAATTTTATTTATGGCGCCGTCGAGATTACTTTAATATAGTAAAATACTAAAATAAAAAAAAATTAATTACAATTAAACTACCCATCGATATGAAACGAAACCTGTCCTATAACCTTCCCCATGTAATTATGTGTATGTGTAACAAATTTCACATTATTTGTTTGTCTGGATCTTGAGTTATAAGGGAACAGACAGACAGACTAACAGACAGACTGACAGACAGACAGACAGACAGACAGACAGACAGACAACAAATGCGTCTTATAAGTATAGAGATGTTCATCTTTAACACTTTAACAGCTTACTTGATTCTTTTTTATTATTTTCAGTCTGTAGTTTATAAGTGACAAATAACATGTTTTGTATGAGAGTATTAGCGATTGACTGTATACTAGACATTTTATTTTTTCTTTAAACTGGACGTAATTCAGAAGTCGTAGTTAAATATTGACATATTTTAGACTTTAAAGTTTATTATACAGCTCATACTTCACCCTTGAAAAATTTTACTCTTTATTCCTGATACTGTAGATATCGCACTAAATGTATTGATAAACTTTGGATATAGTACTAAACTGTGGCGTATTTTAGGTTTTATTCTTTACCTTATTTTAGAGTTTATTCTTTCTCATATGTTGGTGATTTTTTTTGACATAATTTAAAATTTAGCTCTTCACTGACATATTTTGTAAAACATTCTTTATATTTTTTGTCATATTTTAGACAGCATATTTTTTCTTGATATATTAAAGAAAAACCAGTTGACTTATGTACATACTTTACTTTTGTTATAAAGTTCTCCAGGTATTATATAATTCCCTACGTTATCTATTAGACAAGAAATGAATTAATTCAAGTACCAAACGTCTGAAAGCTTGGGGAACATCTTGTTAAAAAGTTTCATGATTGACCTAGTTCAATGTATGCGCCAGTTACTCCATTAAAAAGCACTTTATACACATTATTTTTAATGCCATGTTTTAATACTATATTGACTATTGTCTGCGAAGAATGTCATTAAGTCCCCTGTCATTGAATCATATTAAACTGACAATTTATGTGACGAAAATAACAACTTCATTTTGTATTTATGACAGAAAGTGGAATGTTCCCTTGTTAACTTTATAGTGCAGGTCAGGGTCGGCAACATTTTTTTTACCGCGGGCCAAATAACTGAAAGAATGAAGAGAGCGGGCCGCATTTGGAAAAGAGAAGAACTAAGTTTAGCACTAGATGTATGTCTTGAGTAAAAATCGTATATTGCACAACAGAGAAAAAAAGACAAAAAGGCAGATTTAACTAAAATATTAATTAAAGAAAGTGAATTAAGAAATGTACTTTCAAGATAAACTCAGTTGTTTTTTATTAGAGCTGCTGTTCGATTTTTTTGAAATCGAGATTAGCGGACGCAATTGTTATTTGTACTCAAACAAGTTTGTCTGTCAATATATTCCTCTCGTCTGTGAGATTTGTGCAGCACAGAGGCGTGGGGCTCACAGAGGCGTGGGGCCCTTCGTAATTTTTGCTTCTGCTACAATGCTAATCTGGCACTGACGATTTTTACTTAATGTGTTTTTACTTACTTGTTCAGTGTTCAGTTTTATTTGACCCTGATAAGTATGTCATGTAGTAAATAATAGATACATGTGCAGCATTCAAAACATATATTGCAGCTGTTATCAAGTGTTGCAGCGCTTTTCGTAAAAGTGCCGAAATTAAAACAAATTGAAAGTTGTTTTTTTTTTGTGCATATCAAGTACGGTTTATGTTTATATATAATAAATATTTATAATTTAATTTATAGCTGCAGTTGTTATAAATTTCGGGGCTTACTTCCGTGTGTGATTTAATTGCCCTGAACTAATGACAAATTATGTCAACAGGATCAGCATAGACACTGACTTGCCCCTCCTACCTTGCAAATGGATGCGACCAAAATAGTCTTGACTAAAGTCACTTAAGACAAAAGCCCCACTTTAAATATAAAATACAATAGTTAACATGATGTATTATTTTGTATTTTTTATAATTAATTACGACGGGGCATTCCTCAATGAAACTTTTAGCATGCAAGTTTTTGTTATTTAGTCATCGGACATGTTAGTGAACCCCCCCCCCCACCACTTTGCCCCGCCCCTAACCCAAGTATTCAAGCATTGAATCAGCCTCCCACTATACGACCACAACATTTAAAAATAAATTACAACCAAGCTTTTCGCCGAAGCCTGTCACATTGAAACACCAGGACAATTGCATAAATATCAAAAAATACCATCAACATATTCTTAGCAAAGATCTCCAGGAATTCTAAACATTCTATTTACAATTCAAATACATCAATCCCATGATACATACGTTTTATCAAGTCGATTCTAGTGAAACCAGTGGGCCGTAAAAAACTGACCACACGGGCCGTCGTTTAGTGACCCCCTGGGCCGTAGTTTAGAGACCTAGTGGGCCGTAGTTTAATGACACCTTGGGCCGTAGTTCAGTGACACCTTGGGTCGTAGTTTAGTGACACCGTGGGCCGTAGCTTAGTGACACCTTGGGCCGTAGTTTAGTGACACCGTGGGCCGTAGTTTAGTGACCCCGTGGGCCGTAGTTTAGTGACCTAGTGGGCGTAGTTTAGTGACACCTTGGGCCGTAGTTTATTGACCTCATGGGCCGTAGATTAGTGACCTTGTGGGCCGTAGATTAGTGACCTCGTGGGCCGTAGTTTAGTGACACCGTGGGCCGTAGTTTAGTGACCTCGTAGGCCGTAGTTTAGCGACACATTGGGCCGTAGTTTAATGACTTCGTGGGCCGTAGTTTAGTGACCGCGTAGGCCGTAGTTTAGTGACACCTTGGGCCGTAGTTTATTGACACCTTGGGCCGTAGTTTAGTGACACCTTGGGCCGTAGTTTAGTGACCTCGTGGGCCGTAGTTTAGTGACACCTTGGGCCGTAGTTTAGTGACACCTTGGGCCGTAGTTTATTGACACCTTGGGCCGTAGTTTAGTGACCTCATGGGCCGTAGTTTAGTGACACCTTGGGCCGTAGTTTAGTGACCTCGTGGGCCGTAGTTTAGTCACCCCGTGGGCCGAAGTTTAGTGACACCGTGGGCCGTAGTTTAGTGACCTCGTGGGCCGTAGTTTGGTGACCTCGTGGGCCGTAGTTTAGTGACCTCGTGGGTGGTAGTTTAGTGACACCGTGGGCCGTAGTTTAGTGACCTCGTGGGCCGTAGTTTAGTGACCTCGTTGGCCGTAGTTTAGTGACCTCGTGGGTCGTAGTTTAGTGACACCGTGGGCCGTAGTTTAGAGACCTCGTGGGCCATAGTTTAGTGACACCGTGGGCCGTAGTTTAGTGACCTGGTGTGCCGAGGTTTAGTGACACCTTGGACCGTAGTTTAGTGACACCTTGAACCGTAGTTTAGTGACCTTGTGGGCCGTAGTTTAGTGACACCGTGGGCCGTAGTTTAGTGACACCTTGGGCCGTAGTTTAGTGACCTCGTGGGCCGTAGTTTAGTGACACCTTGGGCCGTAGTTTAGTGACCTCGTGGGCCGTAGTTTTGTGACACCGTGGGCCGTAGTTTAGTGATCTCGTGGGCCATAGTTTAGTGACCTCGTGGGCCGTAGTTTAGTGACACCTTGTGCTGTAGTTTAGTGACCTTGTGGACCGTAGTTTAGTGACACCGTGGGCGTAGTTTAGTGACCTCGTGGGCCGTAGTTTAGTGACCTCGTGGGCCGTAGTTTAGTGACACCTTGTGCTGTAGTTTAGTGACCTTGTGGACCGTAGTTTAGTGACACCGTGGGCGTAGTTTAGTGCCCTCGTGGGCCGTAGTTTAGTGACCTCGTGGGCCGTAGTTTAGTCACCCCGTGGGCCGAAGTTTAGTGACACCGTGGGCCGTAGTTTAGTGACCTCGTGGGCCGTAGTTTAGTGACCTCGTGGGCCGTAGTTTAGTGACCTCGTGGGTGGTAGTTTAGTGACACCGTGGGCCGTAGTTTAGTGACCTCGTGGGCCGTAGTTTAGTGACCTCGTTGGCCGTAGTTTAGTGACCTCGTGGGTCGTAGTTTAGTGACACCGTGGGCCGTAGTTTAGTGACCTCGTGGGCCATAGTTTAGTGACACCGTGGGCCGTAGTTTAGTGACCTGGTGTGCCGTAGTTTAGTGACACCTTGGACCGTAGTTTAGTAACACCTTGAACCGTAGTTTAGTGACCTTGTGGGCCGTAGTTTAGTGACACCGTGGGCCGTAGTTTAGTGACACCTTGGGCCGTAGTTTAGTGACCTCGTGGGCCGTAGTTTAGTGACACCTTGGGCCGTAGTTTAGTGACCTCGTGGGCCGTAGTTTTGTGACACCGTGGGCCGTAGTTTAGTGATCTCGTGGGCCATAGTTTAGTGACCTCGTGGGCCGTAGTTTAGTGACCTCGTGGGCCGTAGTTTAGTGACACCTTGTGCTGTAGTTTAGTGACCTTGTGGACCGTAGTTTAGTGACACCGTGGGCGTAGTTTAGTGACCTCGTGGGCCGTAGTTTAGTGACCTCGTGGGCCGTAGTTTAGTGACACCTTGTGCTGTAGTTTAGTGACCTTGTGGACCGTAGTTTAGTGACACCGTGGGCGTAGTTTAGTGCCCTCGTGGGCCGTAGTTTAGTGACCTCGTGGGCCGTAGTTTAGTTACCTCGTGGGCCGTAGTTTAGTGACCTCGTTGCCCGTAGTTTTGTGACATCGTGGGCCGTAGTTTAGTGACCTCGTGGGCCGTAGTTTAGTGACCTCGTTGGCCGTAGTTTTGTGACATCGTGGGCCGTAGTTTAGTGACCCATGGTATTCGCCAAATTTAATATATATTGTTACAAAATAAAATAAATCGTAAGTTTATTTTGCAATAACATTAGTTTATAGTAACATTAGTTTACAGTTCATTAGTTTACAGTAACATTAGTTTACAGTAACATTAGTTTACAGTAACATTAGTTTACAGTAACATTTGTTTACAGTAAACACACCTCTGTCCTTTCAGTAGTTGTGAGTAAATTCTCGTTTATCTTATAAATACAGTTTCCCCCATTTCAACAATCTCAATGTGTGTGAGAGAAACGAAAGCATTACAATGGTAAAGCTTAGCATTATGTCACTGTAACGTATTATTTTGTAGATTTGTCCGGATCACAGTTTTTTATATAACTAACTGGAGATCCGGGTTTTTAGGTTTTCCAAAAGGAAGTGATCTGTTAACCTCGAGAGAAGAGGTGTTATTTTTGATGCTGTCAGAGCTAAGTTGTAAAAATGATATTGTTATCTGATATGATTGGAAGTATTTATTAATTGTATCCTTATTGGAACAAGTGCTAAATTCATATATATATATATATATATATATATATATATATATATGTATATATATATAAACGCCTCCAGTTTTATTACACTATATACAAGTAAAACAGTAAAACGACAACCAACAACAACGGGGCCTTTCTTACTAATTCAAACAACGACAACGCAACAAACCCCGACAGTCACGTGGTACAATTGTTAAGTTTTTAATTAGGTCACGTTTAGGGAGCGACCGATAATCGGATCGGTATCGGTATCGGACCGATATTGGCACTATCGGTTAATATCGGATCGACCGATTTTTGTAGAGAGCGACCGATAGTCGAACCGATATTGGCACTATGGCCGTTTTTTGACTGCCGATACATTGTTTTTTCTTCACAACAGAATTGCAGAAAAAAAAATCCGTAAATAACCCAATTCTATAACCAGATCAGACAACATTTAAAAAAAAAAGGAAAAAAAAACCCGTACACAGAAATTGTCTCGTACACAAAAATCGCATCAGCGATATGACCTTGAAACAATAGGATTGGCATTTTTAAATTCTAATGTATGACCTTGAATGATACAATTAGTGAACATCTGTGTGTATTTTTTTTTTGGGATGGGAAGTTGGGGAGGGGGGGGAAACAAGGCTTACGTGTGGGCGAAGTGTTACGAAATATGACAGGGAAGGGGTGAGCATGGGTTGACATACGTCACTAGCTGAAGTACAAGAAAAACACGTGTTTGACAGTGTTGTTGATTAAAAAAAATATATCGGTATCGGTATCTGTATCGGTAAAAATGCTGGGGAAAAATATCGGTATCGGACTATCGGTAAAAAGGCATATCGGTCGCTTCCTAGTCACGTTGTCATCTTTACAAAAAACAAACTAAACAGAACAATAAAAACTTTCCAAACCACGTGACTGACAAGTTATATAAACATTCGATGAAGAAATAACTCAAGGCTTCAATCATTAAAATTTGATTTCAATTTGTTCATTTTATTGAAATCAATTTGAAAAAACCAAATCACTTGTTGGCTGCTAAATCTGAGTCTCTCTAATTATGTTTTTTTAAAATTCAAATTGAAAATGGGATTTAAGAATTGTGGGAAATATCATCTCTGTTTTTGGGCATTTATACAATAAACTAACTCAAAAATAAAATTAGAAACATTTTTAGAGCATTTTTGTCCCCGTTTTGTCTGTCTGTCTGTCAGTCTGTCCGTCATCACCCTAGATCTCAACAACCATAAGTCCTAGACCCATGATGTATATATCATTTTGTAGGTCTTGGCCTGCCAAGAAATGACTTTTTCCATTTCGCGATCTGACCTCTCAGGGCCGTAAAAGGGACCTTAGTACCGTTTTTTACTATATAAGCTATATTAATAAAGGAGCGCTATATCTCAGCAACTATAAGTCTTAGACCCATGATGTATATATCATTTTGTAGGTCTTGGCCTGCCATGTGTACATCAAAAGTTCATTTCGCGATAGGACCTCTGAGGGCCGGGCTTCAGGGCTCCTAAGGGGCTTATATATTATATATACACCTTGTACGTTCAATAGCCCGTTCATTTGGTGCGAAATACTGCAGCACGTAGTTTCACCAAGATTTATTAAGAAACTCATCAAATGAAATAGTAAGCTTGTGTTCTGAGTTTAATTGAAAGTATCAGAGCTATGCAACAATTGACGGAGTTTTCGGACGATTAAATGACTATAATTTCGAATGTTTTCAATTATGAGTCCTATTTCAGTAACCACAAACCACTTGTAGTTAGATTTAAGATAAAATAATTTTTTTTTCAAATATAAAGAAACGTCTTTATAAATTTTTTTTACAGATATATGCATTACACAATTGAATTTATAAACATTTCCAAAATTTACAAATATTTACTGAAAGATAGCATACGTACTGATACATAACATGAAAATGCGCTAACACGTCCTGTGTCCAGAATGGAACAAGCTTAATTGCTTGTTTTTATAACGTGAACATATTTGTCATAATGAGATTAAACATATGAAACAAATTAAGGTAATAAATGATGGTACTAAAAATTAATTACAATGTAAACAATAAATTAAGTTTGTGATTCATTAAAATGTAAAAATACATGGAGTTTCTGACTGCTTACAATGTGCACAATAGATATCAAGTACTGCAACTATTTGTGGCATTATAAAGACACGAAGAACTTTATTTGTTGAATATCTATAGCTAGGATGAAGGATATAGTGTTGTGGCTCTGTTCTACACCTATTAAATGTTGACATTATGGTTTTGTTTCTGTGTTCTACAGCTCATGAATATTGGCAAGACGATGGAGTGGCTGTGTTTTGCAGCTCATAAATGTTGATCTAGTAGTCCAAGATTTTAGACTCTGTTAGGTTCTATGAATCTCTACGTCAACTTAGTCAAAAAGTAGGTCTGGGACATTATCTGGGGAACAGTACCAATCTTATAATGATATACATATATATATATATATATATATATATATATATGTATATGTTTATATATTTATATGTATTGAATCTACTAGAACCCTAGAGCTATTTAATGAATCTTCCCTTACACCTCCCTAATAATGAGCCAAACGGGTTTTGAAATACGTTGGAATGGAACAGAATCAAAAGAACTAAGACCAAATAAAGAAAACAACATTAGTTTGGTAAGAGGTACATAAAGTTAGGTCATTAATGAAATCATCCTTTTAGAGACTTTACAGTAATCCAGAGTTGTATTTAGTCATTTTTTATGCTTCCGATGTGTGTGTTGGACTGTGGTCTGAGTGTGTTGGACTGTAATCTGAGTGTGTTGGATTATGATCTGGGTGTGTTGTTGGACTGTGGTCTGGGTGTGTTGTTGGACTGTGGTCTGAGTGTGTTGGACTGTGGTCTGAGTGTGTTGGACTGTGATCTGAGTGTGTTGTTGGACTGTGGTCTGAGTGTCTTGTTGACCTGTTATCTGTTTGTGTTGGACTGCGATCTAAGTTTATTGTCATCAACTGAAATAAATATATAATGCGAACTTAAAAGCAGCAGTCCTACTGTTTGATAGACAGGGTAGAGAAATGACATACAAGTGGACATAAAGTAACATTGAGTCATTTGACTCTGTCCCACTCGTTCATTATTGATAACCAGCACTTACACCAGGCCGCGCGTTCACTCAGTTGATTCCTAGGGCACCAACAAATACTTGTGTTGACTACTCAACACTTTCTGCCAACTGGACTCGTGAGAACAACAGGTCAACTTGACACGCGCTTTTAAAAATCATAAACGTAAGTAACAAACAGATAAATTACTTAAGTAACAGATAAATTACTTAAGTAACAAACAGATAAATTACTTAAGTAACAAACAGATAAATTACTTAAGTAACAAACAGATAAATTACTTAAGTAACAGATAAATTACTTAAGAAACATATAAATTACTTAAGTAACAAACAGATAAATTACTTAAATAACAATCATATAAATTACTTAAGTAACAAACATAAATTACTTAAGTTACAAACAGATAAATTACTTAAGTAACAGATAAATTACTTAAGTAACAAACAGATAAATTACTTAAGTAACAAACAGATAAATTACTTAAGTAACAAACAGATAAATTACTTAAGTAACAGATAAATTACTTAAGTAACCAACGTGTTTCTAAACAGAGCCGCGAGTAGTTTATCTGCCGCCTGGGTACTAATGGGATCTAACCCCGCCCCTGTAAAGTGATATATTGAATTCTATCTTATTAATTTGTTGGAATTATTCCTAATTATGAATGATATTTGTTGGTTTTTCTGAAATTTTCATTATAATTTTATTAAGAAATAAATGTTTTATTATTATTTAACGATTTGCAATACATTTTTAATTCACACTCACACATGTAAGATTTTTTTTTAGTTTTTGATATATCATTACAGAATTTCTCGTCAATAGATGTCGATATATCATTACAGAATTTCTCGTCAATAAATGTCAATATATCATTACAGAATTTCACGTCAATGAATGTCGATAAATCATTACAGAATTTCTCGTCAATAAATGTCGATATATCATTACAGAATTTCTCGCCAATAAATGTCGATATATCATTACATAATTTCTCGTCAATAAATGTCGATATATTATTACAGAATTTCTCGCCAATAAATGTCGATATATCATTACAGAATTTCTCGCCAATAAATGTCGATATATCATTACAGAATTTCTCGTCAATAAATTTCGATATATCATTACAGAATTTCCCCCAACCAAAGACAACATAAACGACAACACCAACGACTTCATCTTTTCACAAATGAACAAGAAAGACGGGGGTTCAGATCCATGGAATCTCTGTCCATTTGGCATGACTCCAGTAAGTACAGTTCTTTTGTTTTACTATGTGTGTAATGACTCCAGTAAGTACAGTTCTTTTGTTTTACTATGTGTGTAATGACTCCAGTAAGTACAGTTCTTTTGTTTTTCTTTATATGTCTTGAGCTATTAAATTATACAGTATAGGTGGTCAAGCATGAGTTGGATGACAGCCGTAATCTGGGTTTATTTTATGTCGTATAAAACCTTTAAATAGCAGCAGAGTAGTAAACTGAACAAAATGTAATGAATACAAGTGATTACACAATAGTTATAAATGACACAATGGGCATAATATTCAACGAAGGGTGGCATGCTGTTCTAAAATCCATATCCCCCTCCCGGTATATGGTATTAAAGTATATGTTCTGTATATGGTATTAAAGTATATGTTCAGTATATCAGAGCAAGTAATGGGTCACTGAGCTTGACCCATGACCCATATGACCCATCAAGTTCTTGACCCAGACCCATCATGACCAATTGAATGTTGTCATTTTCAAGATGGCGGCTGTCGCCATAGAAACCATTTTGAAATTTAAAATCACGCGACGACGGGTTTTTTTTTTAAGGGTCGGGCGGAGACTAAGGATGGGTCGTGGGTCAGGGAACATTGACCCATGACCCATGCTATCCATCCAATTTTGCGACCCATTTGACCCATTGACCCATGACCCATTGACCCATTACTTGCTCTGCAGTATATGGTATTAAAGTATATATTCTGTATATGGTATTAAAGTATATGTTCTGTATATGGTACTACTCCAAGTGTAGAGAGCTATTGGAAGCGATACTTGTTTTTTCTTAAATTTCAACCAATATATGAAGTTATTAACAGATACATTTAATATCACTGAGTTGGGACAGTTCTTGAAAAGGTAAATACAAGAGAAGTGTTTCTCAAAATGTTCTGTTCAGGACCCGCTAAGACACCTGTTTTGATTTTGGCACCCCACCTGTACAGAAAAAAAAAACAAAGATGAGAAAATCTAATCAAATAATAAATGTAAATATCTATTCATGGTTACCAGCAACAACTCTGTGTGAGTTACTTTGAAATCTTTGTATCTATGGTCAGTGCCGCCGAGAAAGGGGGGGCAGGTGGGGCAAATGCCCAGGGGCCGGCGAGTTTTAGGGCGTTTTAGGGGCCCGGACTGAGCTGGCCAATCAACTTTTGAAAGTATTATTATCAGCACGGGGGGCCCTGCCTAGGGGCCTTAAATTTCTATCGGTGGGCCTGTCTATTGTTTGGACAATGTGATCAATCAGTACTGAAATTAATACAACTGTAGTGCTCAAAAACCTTAACATAGGAAGAAATTGACGTGCGGTCATCTTGCTATGGTTTATAAATGTGTGTTCATCTAAAGATCGAACTCCAAACTAAAAGCCACGACTAAGGGCAATAAATTTTGCCTCCCTTTTGAAAATGTATATTTTAAAAGTAAATTTTTTTTAATGAACATTTTATAAATTAACAATCAAGTCGACCAGTTCGCTAATAGTGTCTAGTGTCGAAAGATGAACAAAATGTAACAACCCTCCATTACGAGAAATGTATGTAAGCTAGATGAACAAAATGGTTCGACCCATTAAGGCCATTGTTACATTCAGCGCATTCCAAGTTTATATGTAAAAATTGGACACAAAAGATGGCCCCATTCTTGAAGAAATAATTTCCTATCAGTTGATTTTGTCTTCCAGAAAACTATAAGTCTATCTAAACATGTATTGAATGTAAGTTTATCTAAACATGTATTGAATGTAAGTTTATCTAAACTTGTATTGAATGTAAGTTTATCTAAACTTGTATTGAATGTAAGTTTATCTAAACATGTATTGAATGTAAGTTTATCTAAACTTGTATTGAATGTAAGTTTATCTAAACTTGTATTGAATGTAAGTTTATCTAAACATATATCGAATGTAAGTTTATCTAAACTTGAATTGAATGTAAGTTTATCTAAACTTGTATTGAGTGTAAATCTATCTAAACTTGTGTCGATTGTAAGTTTATCTAAACTAATTGAACGTATTCCCACAGATGGACTGCTTTGATAAGTACCTGGAAGTATACGCCAGAATACGCAAGATGGTTGGGTCAAGTCAGGGTAGACAAATCATCGGCAAGAAATCATCAGGTCCATGTATAGAAGATGACATCATGTGTTCAATGCTCCTAAGATTTCGTCAATAATACTTGTCTGTTTGTTTATATACACAAAAAAATTAATGCAAACAATAAACAAAATGTTTTGCAAAAATGAAGGTGTTAACAATTTTTTTTTAGTTATTCAATAAAATCAGAAGACATGTGACAGTAATGAATGTGGCACGTCACATTGTTCACTGTTATGGTTTGACATATTGTCAAAAGAATTGTTTTTCGGCTGTCTTAATTAGAAAAGAAATATGCAAGATCAATAAAACCTCATGAAATGATAAAACACTTTAGCCAGTGCAAGATTCACCATAAGCTAAACAAGCTATAGCTTAGGGCCCCCACTCGCTTGTACAAGTTCCTTTAACTCAAACGGGCCATCGGGGCAGATGAATTGTAGAATTTGAAGGGATTGTGTGGTTAGCACAACGCCCAGCTGCCTTTACTTCCCTAACTTAAGTCAGGTACCCATTTAAAGCTGGGTGGACTTGTGGGACGACTTTGCACCAAATTTCATATGGAAAAATTCTATGGTCTCACCGAGTATCGAACCCAGGTCTCTCAGGTCGACAGTCGAGTATCTACACCACTCGGCCATCCGTCCCACTCACTCTCTTATGGGACCCCGAAAATTGTCCTAGTGCGCGATTGTATTATATGCTTAAATATTTGGTACTGAAATATAATATCTGGATATATATCGCCAATAGCTCAGGGCCTCTTCAGGTCTAAATCCGGCCCTGACTGTAGCTTACGGCCGGTGTAAACAGAAGCAAACCTGAAATATTGTCATGGTCCATGAGACTTTGGGAAACAAGGGCTTGTCCAAGGGGGTCGACAACTTTGATGTTGGGGCTGAGGTGTAGAAATAAAACAGACGTCATATTGGAATAGTGGACACTGTACGACAAGCCAGAAAGAACGATCCAGCCTAGTGGTACCAGTTCCTTTAGAAAGCTGCTCTCAATTTCATTTCGCTATAAATTAGGGTACCCTTGAAGGAGCACGTAAGAGATGGAGTTATTGTGTGTGAGTGTGAAGTCCCTGTAAGGGACTCTTAGATCCTATAAATGGGACGGTTTTTATGTTGCCCTTCTTTCATCCCCACCATAGCCGATAGTGCGATAAGGAGGCACCACGGGAGGTATATCGGAAACGAGCCAAGACCTGAAAAATGTCCTTGGTCCTCACCGGAGATCGAACCAGGTACCTTCAGGTCGACAGTCGAGCGCTTTACCGCACGACCATTCGTCCCCTGGAAGTTATTGTATAGAAAGAATCACTCTAGTTAAGCGAAATAAGTGACTGTCTGGTCATTAGAACTGTCGAGCATAGTTTCAACTTTTCAGTTTGCTTGAATACATTGTTTTAGCTTATATAAATCATACATCCTAACTCAATAAATTGTCGGTCTAAAGAAAAAAACTGGTAGCTTTGGAAGCAAGCCGGATCTTCATGCAGCAGCACGACCTGCAATACTGTAGGTTACGGGTTCGACTTCCGGCAATTCCCAGTCACCTTAATATGTCTGCCATGGTGCCTTCACTATCGGCTATGCTAGTGATGAAAGCAGTACAATACAAGAACCGCCTCATTGGAGGTTTACCAGGAACTAAATATCTCATCCTTACAGGGAGACAGGACATCGATGAATAAATTGACAGAATCAAACAATTGTGTGTGTCCAGTGAGGGAGACAGGACATCGATGAATAAATTGACAGAATCAAACAATTGTGTGTGTCCATTGGGGGAGACAGGACATCGATGAATAAATTGACAGAATCAAACAATTGTGTGTGTCCATTGTGAGAGACAGGACATCGATGAATAAATTGACAGAATCAAACAATTGTGTGTGTCCATTGGGAACATGTTGAAAACGTTACTGTAGTAAGCAGTGCTTTTTTTTGTGCCGGTACGAACCGGCACCTTTTTCAATGCGGGGAAAAAATTATTACTTGTCTTGTATTTTAACGTTTATTATTAATTTATTATATTGTTAATTTGTTAAAATTGAGTTATTTTAAAATTGCGCGAAATAAGAATTAAAATATAAAATACGAAACTGCTTTCTGCACACAGTCGTTATCATTGAGTACCGGCACCTATTTTTTTAAAAAAAAGCACTGGTAGGCTTAGTAAGTAATCAAAAGAAAGTAACTGAATAATTAGTTTCTCTTTTTCAAATTATTTGCTTTGTATAAATATCTAATCACGTGATCCACAGACACAACTATTGGCTCATTTCATGTTTTGAATACAAAAAATAAATCAAGTATGTTTTATTTCATTGTCTCTTTCACTTCCCCGCCATCCGCCCCCGACCCAGCATCCCCAAACTTGAGATATTCCAATGTTATAGTCACCTCGTATTACTGGCATTACTTCACTTCCAGTGTTATAGTCACCTCGTATTACTGGCATTACTTCACTTCCAGTGTTATAGACACCTCGTATTACTGGCACTACTTCACTTCCAGTGTTATAGTCACCTCGTATTACTGGCATTACTTCACTTCCAGTGTTATAGTCACCTCGTATTACTGGCATTACTTCACTTCCAGTGTCATAGTCACCTCGTATTACTGGCATTACTTCACTTCCAGTGTCATAGTCACCTCGTATTACTGGCATTACTTCACTTCCAGTGTTATAGTCACCTCGTATTACTGGCATTACTTCACTTCCAATGTTATAGTGACCTCGTATTACTGGAATTACTTCACCTGCGTCACTCATCTATTATTTCACTAGAATTTTTTATAAAGGCAAAAAGTTTTTTTTAAAAAAAAAAGACTATATCATCGCGATTAAGAAACTGTTCTTATTTTGGAAAAAAAAATGAAATAAAAACTAAGAAAATTCATTTTAGAAACACAGCATGGTGTTGTTGATTGGCATAATATTGTGTCTCTCTCTTATTGTTCCCCCCCTCCACCCACCCACCACTCGTCATGTCAAAGTGTTGTTGTTGTTTTTTCTTCCTCTTTGATGGCTGTTTATTTACTTTGCCACTCGGTCAAATTTGTTTTCATCCGATCCACCCACAATTTTAGCGAGTGGAACCCCGCGCCACACATCCACTCCTCCCACTCAAAGTCACGTGTTTCACTTGTTGTTGTTAGTCAATAAAGTTCGATCCACTGACAATGGTTCGAAAGTCACTCTCAGCAAGACTATCTTTTTTTTTTTTTAACTTGTACTGCATAAAAGACCATTAATGGCGGCTCGTTTCATTAGCTGAAGATATTTTGAAAAATTCCTTTTACATAAATGACATCGAGAATAGCCATTATATGTTCACTTTTTTAAGTTGAGACTCTAAAATATTATTAAGACTTTTTGAAAAGCATGAATTACCGTATTTTTCGGAATAAAGCACGCAACCAGTATTTTAGAGCAGGAAAAAAAGAAACCGAAATTCTTCAGTCTTGATAGTTTGTATTATGATTGATACTCTACGATTTCTTAACACATTAAACAGGTGGATAAGTCCAGACGTGCTGAATATATAAATACATATACACTTAGACATATTTGCCTGCTTTTCTAAATACATAGTTTCCCAAAATGTGTTAAAGAAAAGGAAAACATTCTAGTTCATGTGATTTTAAGTCAGAAACTATAAACTTAATGAATGTGAACATTATCCATTTTATTTGACTCAAGAGATTAGGGGAAATTTTTATTAGATTAAAATTCTTAATATAATAACCAAGCAGGGACACATAGTCACAAATATTGACACACACACATACTCACAAATATTGACACACACACATACTCACAAATATTGACACACACACATACTCACAAATATTGACACACACACATACTCACAAATATTGACACATACACACACTCTTAAATATTGACACACACACATACTCACAAATATTGACACACACAAACATTTACATTTATACACACATCCTAATTGAGATTGAGTCTCACTAGAACATAAACACACACACACACACACGTTCAAACAAAGACTGTCTCACAAACACACATTCACACAAAGACTGTCTCACAAACACACATTCACACAAAGGCTGTTTCACAAACCCACGTTCACACAAAGACTGTCTCACACACGCACATTCACACAAATACTGTCTCACAACCACATATTCACACAAAGACTGGCTCACACAAACACAGACAGGTTAACACAAAAACTGCCTCACACACACACAGGTTTACACAAAAACTGGCTCACACACACAAAGGTTCACACAAAGACTGGCTCACACACACAGACAGTTTCACACAAAAACTGGCTCACACGCCCAGACTGGTTCACACAAAGACTGGCTCACACACACACAGACAGGTTCACACAAAATCTGGAACACACACACAGGTTTACACAAAGACTGGCTCATACACACACACAGACAGATTCACACAAAATTTGGCTCACACACACAGGTTTACACAAAGACTGGCTCACACACACACAGACATGTTCACACAAAAACTGGCTCACACACAGGTTTACACAAAGACTGGCTCACACACACAGGTTCACAAAAGAACTGGATCACACATACAGGTTTACACAAAGACTGGCTCACACGAACATGTTCACACAAAAACTGGTTCACACACACACCCATTCACACAAAGACTGTCTCACTAACACACATTCAGACAAAGACTCGCTCACACACACAATCACACAAAGACTGGCTCACACACACAGACAGGTTCACACAAAAACTGGCTCACACACACAGGTTTAAACAAAGACTGGCTCACACACACATGTTCACACATAAACTGGTTCACACGCACAAATGTTCACACAAAATCTGGCTCACAAGCAGATTTACACAAAGACTGGCTCACACACACACAGCTTCACACAAAGACTGACTCACACACACAGGTTCACACAAAGACTGGCTCACACACACAGGTTCACACAAAAACTGGTTCACACACACACAGGTTCACACAAAATCTGGCTCACACACAGGTTTACACAAAGACTCGCTCACACACACAGGTTCACACAAAGACTGACTCACACACACAGGTTTACACAAAGACTGGCTCATACACAATGGTTCACACAAAAACTGGTTCACACAAAATCTGGCTCACAAACAGGTTTACACAAAGACTGGCTTAAACAAACACATTCACAAAAAGACTGGTTTACACTCACACATTCACACAAAGACTGGCTCACACACATAGGTTCAAACAAAGACTGGCTCACACACACAGGTTTACACAAAGACTGGCTTACACACACACATTCACACAAAGACTGGCTTACACACACACATTCACACAAAGACTGGCTCACACACACAGACAGGTTTACACAAAGACTGGCTCACACACACAGGTTCACACAAAGACTGGCTCACACATACACAGGTTTACACAGGTTTACACAAAGACTGGCTCACACTCATACAGGTTCACACAAAAACTGGTTCAAACACACACAGGTTTACACAAAGACTGGCCCAGACACACACAGATTCACACAAAAACTGGTTCACATACACACAATTACACAAAGACTGGCTCACACACATAGGTTTACACAAAGACTGGCTCACACACACAAAGGTTCACACAAAACTGGTTCAAACACACACAGGTTCACACAAAAACTGGTTCAAACACACACAGGTTTACACAAAAACTGGTTCACACACACACAGGTTCACACAAAATCTGGCTCACACACAGGTTTACACAAAGACTCGCTCACACACACACAGGTTCACACAAAAACTGGTTCACACACACAGGTTCACACAAAGACTGACTCACACACACAGGTTTACACAAAGACTGGCTCACACACAATGGTTCACACAAAAACTGGTTCACACACACAGGTTCACACAAAATCTGGCTCACACACAGGTTTACACAAAGACTGGCTTAAACAAACACATTCACAAAAAGACTGGTTTACACTCACACATTCACACAAAGACTGGCTCACACACATAGGTTTACACAAAGACTGGCTCACACACACAAAGGTTCACACAAAACTGGTTCAAACACACACAGGTTCACACAAAAACTGGTTCAAACACACACAGGTTTATACAAAAACTGGTTCAAACACACACAGGTTCACACAAAACTGGTTCAAACACACACAGGTTCACACAAAAACTGGTTCAAACACACACAGGTTCACACAAAGACTGGCTCACACACACACATTCACACAAAGACTGTCTCACACATACAATCACACAAAACTGGCTCACACAAACAGAGGTTTCACAAAGACTGGCTCACACACACATAGGTTCACACAAAAACTGGTTCGAACACACACAGGTTCACACAAAAACTGGTTCACACACACACAATTACACAAAGACTGGCTCACAAACACAGGTTCACACAAAGACTGGCTCACACACACAGGTTCACACAAAAACTGGTTCACACATACACAGGTTCACACAAAAACTGGTTCACACACACTCATTCACACAAAGACTGGCTCACACACACAGGTTTACACAAAGACTGGCTCACACACAGGTTTACACAAAGACTGGCTTAAACAAACACATTCACAAAAAAACTGGTTTACACACACACATTCACACAAAGACTGGCTCACACGCACAGGTTCAAACAAAGACTGGCTCGCACACACAGGTTTACACAAAGACTGGCTTACACACACATTCACACAAAGACTGGCTCACACACACAGACAGGTTTACACAAAGACTGGCTCACACATACACAGGTTTACACAAAGACTTGCTCACACACACACCAGGGTTAAAAAAAAACTGGTTCACACACACACCCATTCATACAAAGACTGCTCACAAACACACATTCACACAAAGACTGGCTCACACACACAGGGTTACACAAAGACTGGCTCACGCACACACACACAAAGGTTCACACAAAAACTGGTTCAAACACACACCCATTCACACAAAGACTGTCTCACAAACACACATTCACAAAAAGACTGGCTCACACACACATTCACACAAAGACTGGTTCATACACACACAGGTTCACACAAAGACTGACTTACACACACAGACAGGTTCACACTAAATCTGGCTCACACACACAGGTTTACAAAAAGACTGGCTCACACACATAAGGTTCTAACAAAAACTGGTTCAAACACACACAGGTTTACACAAAGACTGTCTCACACACACACATATTCACGCAAAAACTGGTTCGTACACACACAATCACACAAAGACTGGCTCACACACATAGGTTTACACAAAGACAGGCTCACATACACACAGGTTCACACAAAAACTGGTTCAAACACACACAGGTTTACACAAAGACTGGCTCACACACACAGGTTCACACAAAAACTGGTTCAAACACACACAGGTTCACACAAAAACTGGTTCAAACACACACAGGTTCACACAAAGACTGGATCACACACACACATTCACACAAAGACTGTCTAACACATACAATCACACAAAACTGGCTCACACACACAGGTTTACACAAAAACTGGTTCACACATACACAGGTTCACACAAAAACTGGTTCACACACACTCATTCACACTAAGACTGACTCACACACACAGGTTTACACAAAGACTGGCTCACACACAGGTTTACACAAAGACTGGCTTAAACAAACACATTCACAAAAAAACTGGTTTACACACACACATTCACACAAAGACTGGCTCACACGCACAGGTTCACACAAAGACTGGCTCACACATACACAGGTTTACACAAAGACTGGCTCACACACACACCAGGGTTAAAAAAAAAACTGGTTCACACACACACCCATTCACACAAAGACTGCTCACAAACACACATTCACACAAAGACTGGCTCACACACACAGGGTTACACAAAGACTGGCTCACGCACACACACACAAAGGTTCACACAAAAACTGGTTCAAACACACACCCATTCACACAAAGACTGTCTCACAAACACACATTCACAAAAAGACTGGCTCACACACACATTCACACAAAGACTGGTTCATTCACACACAGGTTCACACAAAGACTGACTTACACACACAGACAGGTTCACACTAAATCTGGCTCACACACACAGGTTTATAAAAAGACTGGCTCACACACATAAGGTTCTAACAAAAACTGGTTCAAACACACACAGGTTTACACAAAGACTGTCTCACACACACACATATTCACGCAAAAACTGGTTCGTACACACACAATCACACAAAGACTGGCTCACACACATAGGTTTACACAAAGACAGGCTCACACACACACAGGTTCACACAAAAACTGGTTCAAACACACACAGGTTTACACAAAGACTGGCTCACACACACACACATTCACACAAAGACTGTCTAACACATACAATCACACAAAACTGGCTCACACACACAGGTTTACACAAAGACTGGCTCACACACACACAGGTTCACACAAAAACTGGTTCACACATACACAGGTTCACACAAAAACTGGTTCACACACACTCATTCACACTAAGACTGACTCACACACACAGGTTTACACAAAGACTGGCTCACACATAGGTTTACACAAAGACTGGCTTAAACAAACACATTTACAAAAAAACTGGTTTACACACACACATTCACACAAAGACTGGCTCACACGCACAGGTTCAAACAAAGACTGGCTCGCACACACAGGTTTACACAAAGACTGGCTTACACACACATTCACACAAAGACTGGCTCACACACAAAGGTTCACACAAAGACTGGCTCACACATACACAGGTTTACACAAAGACTGGCTCACACACACACCAGGGTTAAAAAAAAAACTGGTTCACACACACACCCATTCACCCAAACACACATTCACACAAAGACTGGCTAAAACTTACACACATTCACACAAAGACTGGTTCACACACACAGGTTCACACAAAGACTGGTTCACACACACACAGTATCACACAAAGACTGGCTTACACACACAGACAGGTTCACACTAAATCTGGCTCACACACACACAGGTTTACACAAAGACTGGCTCACACACATACAGGTTCACACAAAAACTGATTCAAACACACACAGGTTTACACAAAGAATGGCTCACACACACAGATTCACACAAAAACTGGTTCACACACACACAATCACACAAAGGCTGGCTCACACACATAGGTTTACATAAAGACTGGCTCACACACACAGGTTCACACAAAAACTGGTTCAAAGACACACAGGTTTACACTAAGACTGGCTCACACACACACAGGTTCACACAAAACTGGATCAAACACACACAGGTTCACACAAAAACTGGTTCAAACACACACAGGTTTACACAAAAACTGGTTCAAACACACACAGGTTCACACAAAGACTGTCTCACACATACAATCACACAAAACTGGCTCACACACACAGGTTTACACAAAGACTGGCTCACACACACAGGTTCACACCAAAACTGGTTCAAAGACACACATGTTCACACAAAAACTGGTTCAAATACACACAGGTTCACACAAAGACTGGATCACACACACCCACATTCACACAAAGACTGTCTCACACATACAATCACACAAAAACTGGCTCACACACAGGTTTACACCAAGACTGGCTCACACACACAGGTCTACACAAAAAGACTGGTTCACACACACAGGTTCACACAAAAACTGGTTCACACACACAGGTTTACACAACGACTGGCTCACACACACAGATTCACACAAAAACTGGTTCACACACACACAATCACACAAAGACTGGCTCACACACATAGGTTTACACAAATACTGGCTCACACACACAGGTTCACACAAAAACTGGTTCACACACACACAATCACACAAAGACTGGCTCACACACATAGGTTTACACAAAGACTGGCTCACACACACAGGTTCACACAAAAACTGGTTCAAACACACACAGGTTTACACAAAGACTGGCTCACACACACACAGGCTCACACAAAACTGGCTCACACACACAGGTTTACACAAAGACTGGCTCACACACACAGGTTCACACCAAAACTGGTTCAAAGACACACATGTTCACACAAAAACTGGTTCAAATACACACAGGTTCACAAAAAGACTGGATCACACACACCCACATTCACACAAAGACTGTCTCACACATACAATTACCCAAAATCTGGCTCACACACAGGTTTACACCAAGACTGGCTCACACACACAGGTCTACACAAAGACTGGTTCACACACACAGGTTCACACAAAAACTGGTTCACACACACAGGTTTACACAACGACTGGCTCACACACACAGATTCACACAAAAACTGGTTCAAACACACACAGGTTTACACAAAGACTGGCTCACACACACACAGGCTCACACAAAACTGGATCAAACACACACAGGTTCACACAAAGACTGGCTCACACACAGACAGGTTCACACAAAGACTGGCTCACACACAAACAGGTTTACACAACGACTGGCTCACACACACACACATTCAGGTTCACACCAAAACTGGCACACACACACCCATTCACACAAAGACTGTCTCACAAACACACATTCACGCAAAGACTGGCTCACACCAGTGTTGATTCAGTTACCATTTTTCAGTTACAGTAAGAGTTACAATTAGCCTTTCAAATATTTTTCAGTTACTATTAAAGTTAGAATAATTATTAAATTGTTTTTACAGTTACTATTACAGTTAGTAATTTTTTCAGTTACTAAATCAGTTATCACTAGTAAAGATGTATGCGTCAAAACATATGAAAAATACCGGTATATGAAACAAATATTTTTACAAAACAACGGTGTTGGGTTATCTAATAAAATTTTTTGCTCACTTTCATTAGGATACGCATCTCTAGATTTTTTGTCAGTCTTTTTCTTTTGCCAAACACGTGTTTTTCTCGTGCATTAGTTTCCAATCATGTGACGTATGTCAACCCTTGTTCCCCCCTTTCCCTGTCATATTTTGTAACACTTCGCCCACACGTAAGTCTTGTTTACCCTCCACTACCGTAATACCCCCCCCCAACTTCCCATCCCAAAAAAAAAATACACACAGATGTTCACTAATTGTATCATTCAAGGTCATACAGTATAATTAAGAAATGCCAATCCTATTGTTTCAAGGTCATATCGCTGATGCAATTCATGTAGACGTGACAATTTCTGTGTACGGGTTTTTTTTCCCTTTTTTTTTAAATCTTGTCTGATCTGGTTATAGAATTGGGTTATTTACTGATTTTTTTATGCAACTCTGTTGTGAAAAAAAAAACAATGTATCGGCAGCCAAAAAACGGCCGGTCCGATAGTTAACCCATAGTGCCAGTATCGGTCCGACAATCGGTCGCTCCCTACAAAAATCGGCCGATCCTATATTGACCGATAGTGCCAATATCGGTCCGATACCGATCTGATTATCGGTCGCTCCCTAATACATGTAATATTGTAGCGCATTTCTAGAATTTTATTTTATAGCGCATTTTTCAGTTAGTATTATTTTTCTATTATTTTTTTCCTATTAGTATTACAGTTACAGTTAAAATGTTTTTTCAATTACAGTTTCAGTTAGTAGTTAACTGAAATCACTTTTTTCAGTTATTAGAGCCATTTCATTAACAGTTACAGTTAGCTGAATCAACACTAGCTCACACACACAATCACACAAAGACTGGCTCACACACACACACAATCACACAAAGACTGGCTCACACACACAGACAGGTTCACACAAAGACTGGCTCACACACACACACAGGCTCACACAAAGACTTGCTCACACACACACACAAACACAGGTTCACACAAAGACTGGCTCACACATACACACATTCACACAAAGACTGGTTCACACACACTCTCACACAAAGACTGGCTCACACACACACAATCACACAAAGACTGGTTCACACACACAATCACACAACGACTGGCTCACACACACAGACAGGTTCACACAAAACTTGCACACACACCCACAGGTTCACACAAAGACTGGCTCACACACACTTTTACACAAAGACTTGCTCAAACATACACACATTCACACAAGACTGGTGCACACACACACAGGTTCACACAAAGACTTGCTCAAACATACACACATTCACACAAAGACTGGTTCACACACACATTCACACAAAGACTGGCTCACACACACTTTTACACAAAGACTTGCTCAAACATACACACATTCACACAAGACTGGTGCACACACACACAGGTTCACACAAAGACTTGCTCAAACATACACACATTCACACAAAGACTGGTTCACACACACATTCACACAAAGACTGGCTCACACACACACATTCACACAAAGACTGGCTCACACACACTCATTCACACAAAGACTGGCTCACACACACTCATTCACACAAAGACTGGATCACACACACACACATTCACACAAAGACTGGCTCACACATACAATGACACGAAGTATGGATCACACACAC
>JAGDYQ010000128.1:29990-40905 GCA_021962125.1 Bulinus truncatus | reverse complement strand
TAATTAATCTTCTAATGTGTAGACCATTGTTTACATTTCATTCTATGTATCCAATTAATCTTCTAATGTGTTGACCATTGTTTACATTTCATTCTATCTAAGTGACCTAATTGTTCTAATGTGTTGACCATCGTTTGTTACAAATCATCTCATGACCAATTAATCTTCTAATGTGTTAATTCATTGTTTGCATTTCATTCTAAGTGACCTAATTAATTCTAACGTAAGTTGACCATTGTTTATATTTCATTCTAAGTGACCTAATTAATCTTCTAATGTGTTGATCATTGTTTACATTTACTCAAGTGACCTAATTAATTCTAATGTGTTGACTAATGTTTACATTTCATTCCAAGTGACCAATTGAATTCTAATGCGTTGACCATCGTTTGCATTTTATTCTAAGTGACCTAATTAATCTTCTAATGTGTTAATTACGCTTCATACTTATCATGACCTAATCTTCAGCTTAATGTATTATCTTCATTGTTTGGCATTTCATTCTGGCGACCCATTTGACTTCTACGTTATGCGTGTTTTATTTTTTTTTTTTTAAAGACAGGCACTATTTTTTTTTAACAAGACTACAGAGTGTGACCGTCTGTTTTGATGCCCCGGTTGTCGTCAAAGATTTCCCAGATGTCATGAATCGTCTGCTGGGACAGCATATCCTATAGATAACAATTGCCAGTTCAAATATATAGCTCATCGTATAAATGTAAGGTAAACAAACACGTTCATCTCAGGCGTATCAATAAAATGTATACTGTGTGTTAATGTTGATTTTAAAATGGTTAGAACGCAGTTTCTGTTGTTGTTTATCGTTAAACGCAGACACTTTATATTGTTACTTCAGATAAAATATTCATCATATATATATGTTATATATATTGTAAGCAAACCAATTGACATCTACTGCATATCAACAAGCTTTGGTTCTGCACTACCTGCGGTTGTGGCCGGGTCAGAAATACAATGGGTAATTCAATATTGATTATCGGCCATTAGAACCGTAATGCTGGGAAAGCCTTATGCTCATGATGGGATACAAACATATCCGGTAGCCCCCTTTAGATCGACTGTTCAAATTTTGTTAATTGCTTATAAATGAACTTTGCTAAATTTATATAATTTCTTCTTTCGTATTTACATAATTAGATAATACCAATGAACATTTTGTTTCAAATCGCGACATTAGATTTCATTACGCCCTAGTAGGCTTGTGTTCCAAGTGACACCTGAGTGTATTGGATATACGGTACCTACAGGCCATATTTTGGAGATAAAAGAAAGGCACCATGGTGTTTTTATAGCACCTTAGAGATTTCTGCTCATCTTTACAGGGATTTAACACATTTGAGATATGGATGTAGAGTTAGATATATTGGCTGACAGAGAGGCAGACTGGCAGAAATAGACTGGGATAGATAGACATACAAATAGATAGACAGGGATGGAGAAACAAACACATAGATGGATAGAAAGATAGACAGCAAGATGCATAGATAGATAGAATGCTGTAAATATTAATTAACCTGAGTAAAGATTACCTTAGAAAGGTAAAATATTTCTAGAGATTATTTTTTCAATGCGATCTTTCTTTCATGCTATTCTCTAGGTATGTAAACAAGGTGAATATGTAATCGACTTTTCAGTATCGACAAACGGTCAGTATTTTTCACTTTTTATGACAACTACAATAGCTATTAATTAGAGTAATAGATGCACAAATATGCACAACTTGATTATTTATTTTCTAAATGTTTTTTGTTACATATGTTTTTAATACTGGTATTGATTTGACTAGTTGTTAGGTATAATATTTGAACAGATCGATCATCGTTTGCCCGGTTCAATGGTGACGATTTAGTTGTGACTGCCATATTTCTGGTGCTGCAGATACAGTTTCAGTCCCTAAGAGACACACGTCCCCCAATGTCCACCGTGTTGTCTCCATGGACTTTGTAGTTTAGTTCATGTGTGAGTTCTATGAAGTATAGACACTGCAGTTGTTGTTTAATTGATCCAGTTATAAACCTGCTAGTTTTAGAGTCTGTCCAATCTTAATCTGAACCAGTGTTGATGTGTTTTTTTCTATAACAATAACTAACAAATTTAAAAGTGTTCTTATAAGTTTCAACCATGTTATTTACGCAGACACCCACTGAGACTGGTTAAGAATTATTTTAAGAACTAGTTTTACGTTTAACAAACATACGTTTATAAATGAATATCTTATAAATCACAATAACAAACTTTTATTGTTAATAAAAGTTCATATCGCATAATCTTCTATTGTAAAGGTTCTGACGTTTTTACCAACTGTACTCTGTAAATCTATTGTACAGGTTGTGACATTTTTACCAACTGTACTATGCAAATGTGTCAGGACAACAACCTGAGCAGGTACTGCCCCTATACATGCCCGCCAAATGTTTCCAGCCCGTCGGACAGTTCGACCACTCCGAAAACTACTTTGATAGCCAATAGGACAACCACATCGACAACAACATCTGCAACCACTCCGAAAACTACTCTGACAGCCAATAGGACAACCACATCGACAACAACATCTGCAACCACTCTGACAACCATGTTAACCACCACTTTAAGAACCACTTCAAAAACCTCCACGACGCCGTCAAAGCAGACGCCAATCGCAACTTCTACCAGTGGCTCTCAAACTATAAGTAGTAAGTCATTCTGTGACAGTTTCTTTGACAACGTCTAACTCAATACAGACTTAAGGTGGGAGTTTAAATTAAACTAAATGTTCACCTCGAAATATACCTGCACGTAATACTGATGGACAATACATTTTAGGTCAATAAAAGGAAATATCGACTAACAATGACCAACTGTAAGGTCATGGGCGTATTCATGGGGGGGGGCAAGGGGGGCATTTGGCTCCCCCCCTTCATTTTGAAAAAATATCATATAAGAGGGGGGCATTTGCTCCCCCCCTACATTTAAAAAAAATGTCATAAAGTTGTTATTTGCCCCCCCCTGGAAAATTTTTGCCCCCCCCCTGGAAAAATTCCTAGCGACGCCCATGTGTAAGGTGTTCTTCTTTAATTGGGGGGGGGTGTAGGTGGTGATGGCCCCATATTCATTTAAATCTATATTTTTAAGCCATATTATATAATAACAACTGTAGCTTGCTTGCGAATAACTCATTTCATTATTTTTTTTACAATTTAAAAATACAATATATTGTAAAAATGAAAGATGAAATAACCACAAACATCTAAACGGAATTATTTACTTAGACATTTATGTCTCATATTTAGATCCACAGGAACTATTCAAAACTGGAGAATTATTTACTATCTTAGAACTGTTTGTCTCATATTTAGATACACATGAAGTATTTGTAACTGTAGAATTATTTACTATCTTAGACCATTTTATGTATCATATTTAGATTCACGGGAACTATTTAAAATTGTATATTTTTTTAAAACCTTTATCGAACTGACAGGGAACTATAGTCTCCATTCCTATCTAGAGCAGACAGATTTGATACGTAAAATATTTTTTTAGATATTTTCCATTTTCATGGCCGCTGTTTACCTTAACTACAACGACAGATTGTGCCCTCCTCACCGCCCCCCCCCTACCGATGTAGAAAATACTAAATAAAGAATTACTTATTTCTTATCCCTGTAAGGATGAAAAGTTCCTCTCCTAAATCCTATAGAGACAGTTTTAAAACGGTTTTGTAAATTCTTTCTTAATCCTCACACACAAGCCGATAGTTCAAAGGCCATGGAGGCACCGCGGAGTCATGGAGGGAACTTTAAACATGACCTCAAAAAAGCATGTAGCTCTCTCCTGAGTTCGAGCCCGGAACCCTTAGGTTGAAAGATGCCATGTTAGCACTGATAGATTACTCTCCTGTAATTCAACAGTGAGCTGAAATCATTTTAAGTCTAAAAAATGCAGGGTGCCAAAAAGTAATTAGCTTCAGTTTTAACAGTATTTTGATTAAACGACTCAATCATTTAAAGAAAACAGATCACACATGTTTACTTTTTTTAAGTCAATCAGGCCTCGGGAAGCTAATGATATTTGGTTTCAAGTTTTCCACAAACACGACATGCATGACAACAACCAGACACACCGAGTTGAATTAAGGATTGTAATTATATAAAGAGAAAAAAATAATCAAGATGTTACTTATATATTTCAGTTTCTGAAAACCTGTGTACATACGTTCTTCATCTTACATCACGTGACCAGACATGTTGGGGTTGCCTTTCAGGAATCAGAAAACTTGTGCTATACGTCACAAGTACGCGCATCGTGCTGTGTCTCTTGTGCATCAAGATCTACTAACTACAGCTGAGAAATGTAAGGCAATGGGTCCTTAATGAATCCTTAATCTGGGTTTTAAAGCTCTAAAGGGGTAAAAATAACGGCACATTAAGACTAAGAGACCAAGAATGTATTCTTATATAAAAAATCATACATATATTGGATAGGAAAACCTATTAGGCTTTTTCAGAGGTTGACAGACTTGTTTAATAATGGGTTGCAATGTATGTTGTTTAATAATGGGTTGCAATGTTTGTTGTTTAATAATGGGTTGCAATATTTGTTGTTTAATAATGGGTTGCAATGTTTGTTGTTTAATAATGGGCTGCAATGTTTGTTGTTTAATAATGGGCTGCAATGTTTGTTGTTTAATAATGGGTTGCAATGTTTGTTGTTTAATAATGGGTTGCAATATTTGTTGGCGGACATGTTTAATATTGGGCTGTAATGTTTGTTTCTTTTTTAATCGGTCAAAATGTCTTGGCCTTCAACGAAATTTTACGGACTGGCATTGAAGTTTAATGAAGTGTTGAAATGAAATGTTAACAGTCTGGCGGTGAAGTTTAATGGAGTGTTAAAAGGAAATGTTAACAGTCTGGCGTTGCTGATGTTTATTGCTCGTTTATAACTCGATGAGATATATGGACCTATCATACAGACAGGGGGTGGGGAGGGGCTTACTAAACTCGCGTGTCAAAATTTACCTAACGATGACGTATTCTTTGAAAAAAAATCCCCTCCCCCTCTTTCCCCTTTAAGAAGTTTGAAAACCACTGACCTCGTAGAGAGGTATAGGTAAGTAGTTGTATATAGTTAAAGTTTCAACTCTAAGACGAGACATTTTAATTTTATAATACTGTCTCGACTTCTGATCAATCTATGATTTCTCCTTTCCCTCACATATTTGTCATTTTTAAAAATAGTTTTAATTACGAAGTTTTCAAAAAAAAATAATGATCAAACCAAGTTAAAAACATTTTTCTCCACATCGAATTGTTAAACATGAATCATTATAAAAAAAACGGAGATTTTAGCATAATTACATGCCAGAGATTGTAACGTAATAATATGTCAGAGATTGGTGTGAATCAGAAGATTACGTCTAAACTTTGTTGCTTTACTTTCATTGTAGGTTGTGAGTTAGGCGACGTAGTAGGCCGGTGTGTTACAGCGACACTTCATTTGACGGCCTGTATGATATCCGCCGACAGACCTGTGGATCCGCTACCTTCATCTCCCCACAACGAATGTTATTACTGATATTAATTCTAATAGATTTGTTTCACTTTATAAAATTTTGATATTTCCGTGACGTATAACACGGGAAGAAAGCTTTGGGGTATTTATCTCTAGTCAGATACCTGTATATGTGTGAGAGCACGAGGCAAACAAAAGTCTTGATTGTTTCCTTAAATATCATTAGATCTAATCTAAATGTTTACCGTATGAGACCCCCCCCCCCACACACACACCTTTCTTCTTTGCACTGGGGGGAGGGGCAATGCCAGCCACTTGTTTTGCCTCTACATTGCAACGGCTCAGTCCGTTGGTAAATTTCTACAAGATTATATTTTCATTCATCACAAAATATCGTACACATTTTGCAAATCTTATAGTTTGTGAGTTATGAACAGTCATCATTTATTTCTAGGCTCACCCCTCCAGAGAACTGAGACATGCATCCACATCTGACAATATTAAAACTAATTGTCTTAAGATTTATATCCGATAGTTGTTGATTTACGTCCCTTTAAAACATCAGACGCAAATGCAAATTTTGAAATTAATTCCAACTGTTTGGACAGGTATCGTTAATTTATCTACAAGGAATGAAACAACTTTAACATTGAGGTTTATGTCATGCATTAATTGTGTACCTTCTACCACAAATTAGATGCTATATATAATATGTGCTTTCTACCACAAATTAGATGCTATATATAATATGTGCTTTCTACCAAAAATTAGATGCTATATATAATATGTGCTTTCTATCACAAATTAGATGCTATATATAATATGTGCTTTCTACCACAAATTAGATGCTATATATAATATGTGTTTTCTACCAAAAATTAGATGCTATATATAATATGTGCCTTCTACCACAAATTAGATGCTATATATAATATGTGCTTTCTACCACAAATTAGATGTTATATATAATATGTGCTTTCTGTACAGTTTTATTTGTTTATTTATTTGTTTTTAAGGTTTTAGAACAATAAATGAATGTTTTGAGTTGTTATGAGAGATTTACAATTTCTGTGTGTTTATTTTTATATTTAAACATAAGTTACATTTTAGCTGGTCCATGTATATATCTACAATAACAATTGCACAAAAAAGCCCAATGTAGCCGACGATAACGATGTACGTATTACTTTCCGTAAAATAAATCACAGTCCTAGTAAATAAATCAACAATTTGAACTGGTGGTACATATGTGTAGAAGGCTCACTTGTCTACACGAAGGGTTTGAGTTACGATGATAAATAGAAATTCGTTTAGAAGGGTGTTCGGGTTAAGAATCCCAAGTCGACACCACATTGACTAGCAGCCACCTAATAATAGTACAGACAGCTGGACATATGCTGGGCCACACGTTGCCTCAAGGCGCCACTGTTAAATAAATGATATACTGTCATGACGGATGTGTTGCTAATGGTGACAGTGACTGTATTGCCGGTGTACCAGATTGTTTGGCAACAATATGCATTATACAATTCAAAAACACTACAGAGTCCAAATAAAATTAACTCATTCATTTCTTCGAAATTTTAATCTTAATTGTTAATGATGAGAATGAATTGTTTTATCGTGTAAGAATGAAACATAGACTAATTCTCATGAGTTAAGTTTTCTTTGATTTCTTTTCAGATTGTTTTAATGTCTGTTGTTTTTATTCATATTGTTTTTGTTTATTTGTTTTATTTATTAACTAGCGTTATCCTCCAAAACGTTTGCATGGTGTTATATACCTTAAGGATTGATCGGTAGATACTTTTTTTTATTTCATTTACCAATGTTTTCTTTTATCATGGATGGCGAAATGTTGTTCATATTTAATTTTTAATGACTTTAAGGATTAATGCCGAACATGAAATTCAAATGATGAATAATCTGAAGTTTCATATGTATCATTGATAGTGTAATTGCAGATAGTGATATTGGAGACGATAAAGTACTATGAGAGAGTATTATAGGAAAAATTGTTATTGGTGTGCAGTATTCACCAATCATGTCTAATACAATTTCCGTTTTTTTTTATCGTCTTCCGTGTCAAACTCGAGTTGATCGAATACTTCGATTGTCTGCGGTCCCGCGCACTAAAGCACTTTTGCAAACCGCTGTACCTTACTTTTTCCGTTGGCACCGGTTGCTTTCATGTATACCTGTAGCTGTCTTTTCCATCTCCGGAAATTCTCGCCGACGTTTCCGTCAAACAGTTTCAATCTCTTTGGTGGACGAAAATTCTGTTTCATCCTGTTTGTGTTGTTATTTTAATGTTCTTTTCACCAATAATAAAGTTCTATAATATCTTCCTAGCAATATTCTTGAATTATAGTTTTACCTTTACAGCTCCAGCTGTTTTACTCGTGCTACCATGTTAATATGGCCGAAATAAACAAAGGAAAACACCTATACTATCAACATGTGTTGATATTTGACATTCCGGCATGTTGGTCAAGCTCCGCGAAGCTACATTCCTGCCGCTTACGTCACGGCACTGATCTACATCATGAACAATAGAAATATCAGAAAAATTGTTATTAAATAAAGTTTTCTGAGATATAGTATTATTTTTGATAATGTACATAAATGATGTACCGACACTATGTAGCGACACAAGGTACAGAAAGAAGGTACCAAAATAATGTACCGACACAATATACCAACGAAATGTACCGAAAGAATGTACTGTTTTAATGCACCGCCATTTATACATATATATATATATATATATATATATATATATATGTATATATATATATATATATATATAGGCCTATATATATATTAGGGTGCATCTCCACAATAGGGATAGGCCTATATATATATATTAGGGTGCATCTCCACAATAGAGGAAAAAATAAATTGTTTGTTTTTGAACTGTCTATGTTTCTAATTTGTTCTGATATCACTAATAATAACTTGTATAAAACATTTTTCAAATCAGAGTTGATTTAGAGGTCCCCCCCCATAAGGTAAACAATTTAAATAATGGTTACAAATTATGGGCGAAAATTGCGCAGCTCTTCATAAATAAAGAACGAAGTGGCTACGGTATCAAGTGCCATTATATTAGCTCTCAACTGTTGTTCATTTTCGGCAATTCTTTTAAGCTGATTGCAGGGTGTTTTGTAAAACTAGGCATTTTTCATTATGTTATAAGCTACCTAGTGAAGTTATACATCATTGAATTTAGAAATGAATGAGCTATTTAATGATATAAAACTTTTGAAATAATAGAAATTTTTAATTTTGTAAAATTATAATGTAAATGATTTTTAAAATTTTTTTTAACTAACAATACAAATACATCACAAACAGTAAGAATAAAAAAAAAGGTATGAAGAATTTAAACAAAATTTTTATTATTTACATAAACATTATTCATTTGTACAACACATAAATAAATTTGGACGTAAAATTATGATAATTATTTTTTATTCAACTTTAAATGATACTATAGAAATCGGAAAAAAAATAAGGACTGATGCCTCTAGAGTGAAAAAAGACATATAATTTTCACACAATGTTAGACAAGACAAAATTGATCATTAAAATGTCTATATTATTATTATTATAAGTTACAGGAAACACATTTAAATGAATAAAAAATAACGTTTTCCACCATTTATTTGTTTTTCTAAGCATATTATATTTATTTAAAAGTTGATCACATCTGTCACCCCTCCCATATTAAAAAAAATCACCAAATTTCACTTTTCCCAGGAAATCACGCTTAGTCACCAAACAGCCCAGCCTGAAATACGCGCGAAGCACTCCCTGACATTTTGTCAAAAAAAGGGAACCACAGCGACAAATTCCTAGTGCATTATGTCTTTTTTCAACCCAAACTTTGGAATATTTTACCAAGTAACACATTTTTACAAAAATAAAAAAAATCATTTTTCTTTGCCACCGTATCCCAGGGTCGGCGTTGAACACATATAATAAAACATTTTTAAAAAATTGACCAAAAGTAAAAATATAAAGAATTATAAAATACAAGAAATTGTCGCCCGCTGGTGGTCGAAAAATCAATGCTACGAACTTTGAGCGCTTAGGGTTTGCGGGAGTAATCATTTTTTTTTCGGGCACTGGCAATTATATTAGGGTTAGGAAAACGGTTAGGATTAGGGCAAGGGGTAGGGGTAGGGATAGGGTTAGGGTTAGGGTGTGGAGCAATATCTATTGATGTAACCCTGAAAAAAAATACGAACTCCGTCTTGATGTTACCGTAGCCACTGCGAATAAAGAAAGGCATATATAGTATATTTCTTATCTACAACATTGACAACTATTTTGTGAAAACAGATGGTGGATATAAGACTGAGATATGTCCAATTTAAATAGGACGTCTAGTCATAGCAGTCATATACCCATTATATTTAACAAAACATAAAGTTGATATTGATTATTTGCAAACATAGTAGTTGGTGAGGTTGATACATGATTTACACTTTTTATTTCAAACTGTAATAATTTCAGGAATCAATAGATCGTGTAAAGACAGCTATTATGTTCGTTCACTTAATTAGTTTCAGGTTCCGTAAATACCCCCTGGCCAGCTTTACGTGTTGATAATGCCACCTCTGAACAAACAATGAGACGGGGGAATTTCAAAACAACTTACGATTATGGAACTTAGTTTTACTTGTTGTTTGTAATGTCCTGCATTTATGTCAACCTATACATTAAGTGGAATACTATGTAGGCACTAGGGGATACAGAAAGGATTTTTTCCCGAGTCGAAAGTCTCATTTGGGTTTCATTTTTTCCAGATTTAACCCTATATCACCTGCTTTGTTATTTAGCAACTGGCAATTTTTTTTTCTAAAATATATACTAGTAATGGTTCAAGAAATTAGTTGATAATGTCAAATATTTCAAAAATTCAAAAATAATGATTTTGTAAAACTGGTGCCAAATGGCAACATTCGGAATATTGACTTAATTTTTTTTAAACTGAGTCCGTTTGGCAACATTTATATATTATGGATTTAAAATACATAGAAGAAGAATTATAGTTTAGATAAACAAATGTTTATTAAAATAGACTATTTTTTTCATGTTATGCAAAAAAAAAAAAGTTGAAACAACTTTTAAAATATAAATTTTTAAAATGAAAAAATATTGAAATTTTAGCATACTGAAAACATACTGTCAGTGGATCCTAGAAAGTACAGGCAACTTATATTCATACAAAAATCTAAAAACAGAGCATTATAAATATATCTACATTAGATACATTTGAAGTACATAGTGGTAGTACATAAAGTTACAGATGTGGTACATAGTAGTAGATAATCATGTAAGAATGGCAAGAAAAAGTGAAAATTGTGTTCTAAAATCTTCAAGAAATATAAAA
>JAGDYQ010000128.1:0-29490 GCA_021962125.1 Bulinus truncatus | reverse complement strand
TTTTGCTCTCTAAAACTTAAAAACTAAATTTTTATTCTATTTTTTCATTCTTATATGTTATGTTAGGCGAGAACTTACTACTTCGTTCGGAAGAGTTATATTTAATTTGGTAAAAATATTCCTGTTCCGATTTCGGCAGGATTCACATTTAAATCCGATTCCGGTTCCGATTCTATGCAGGATCTAAAAATACAATCCGGCACATGACCTAATATATATATATATATATATATATATATATATATATATATATTTATATTTATAATGTTTATAAATATCTTTCTGTGATGGACATCATTGTAAGACATACAGACAGATGTTGCCTAATTCCTTTAAGGGTAAAAGTTCAATAAATAGAACCCAATTTTGTATCTATGTTTTTCATATTTAAATTAAAAAAGAATAGACTACCTATTGTTTTAAAAATAATTTCTCAATATTACTAATTTTAAGAACTCAATATTACTAATTTTAAGATTACATCCATCTAAATATCTATTAGTATTGAGAAATGTCGATTTATAATTTTCAAATCCCATGTGTTCCTTTATATTCTTTGTATACATTAATATTATACAAATCCGTAATTCAAGAATTAAATAGGACATATAAAAAGATTTAAAAAAATTAGTTATTTATCAATATATTTAGCAAAAAATATATTTTATGAATATAAGAAAATTTAATAGCATGAAAAACGTTAATTAAACTAACTACTTCACATCTTAATTATAATTTTCTGACAAAGTTGATCCATGGAGTATTAAAGCATTCTAAAGTTAAATAAAACGAAAAAATTATATAAAACTCTCATTAATTTATACGTGTGTCTGATACTATCCATTTTTTCACATTTCCATAAGTTGCTAAAAACAGATTTTCTCAAAATATATACCATTGACTAAAAAGTTGGTATTACTGTAATTTGCTTGATAAAACAGTGCACCTAAATATTAATAAACAAAAGTCGTTGAATTAAAAAGAGGCGCTTCCGACATATGGAGTTATACAAAATAATTCTTAAAAAACTTCTTCTATTGAAATAAATAGCTGATTAAAAATTGAATACACAATTTCAAAAAACATTTTAAGCGTTGATAGGGAAACTATAATTTGTTACGGTCGATCAGTAGGGTGCTCAGATACGAAAACAACTTTATATTCCGAGTCACACAGTTATGGCTCTAGTGTTAAGATAAAACAGGATCAAATCACATTGTTTAAAGATTTCACAGTAGTCTTATAGAATAAGGCAATGTTTTACAAATAATACGTTTTGTTCTGTGTTTCAGTCCATGGTACGAGTTTCAACAGTTTTCCTCTCCAAGACTGTATTACAGGAGACTTAGATTTGGTGCTTATGGTGAGATTCAATAATGCGGCAATGCACAAGCGAATACTAAACATCTTGAACTATTTCATGGACATCAGACATAGATCAAATGGTCATTTGCGTATCGCAGCGTTTGAAATAACCCGCTTACATAACCTAAAAAACATTCTTTCATTTACAGATTTGTTACCAAACACCTCAGCTTTACAAATTGTAAATGAAATACATACACAGAGAAAGAAATTTAAAGGTTATGATCCAGAACATTTACATCATGACACTTATGTAGTTAAATTTTGGGCTATTTTCGGCAAAGCCAAAACACAAAATCTTACACTGATAATTACAACAAAATTACTAGACATGACTAATTTTTATGACTCGTATATTTATGATTTAAATGAGATTAATGTTGACGTTCTAGTTATCACATCTTCTTCTAATTATATACCTAAGCAAGATAAACTTCAGTGGTATTATAAAAACGTTATCTTCATTGATGAAGGTGACGATCTCAAAGATATCATGTTAGTTTCTTTAAAACTTTGCGGCAAATGTCCTCAAGGGTGGGAACAATTTGATCAGCAAAATTACGTCACATCTTGTTATCAATTAATAACAATCAAAGAGCCTGTTAAATCATTTGAAGCTGAAGAAATTTGCTCTGATTACAAATCTGATTTACTTAATTTAGAATCCAAGGATGAAGTTAGTTTCATTCAAACATTGTTAACTTCATATATTTTGGAATCGAATAGAAAAAGAAAGATACTTAAAAGTGAAATTCCAATATGACTTCGACTTTCTACTAACAAAAAACCATTTTTTCGGTACCAATGGTCAAACGAGCGTCCGATTATATTGGGCTCTTACGAGAAGATAAAAAAGCTCAGCATTATTAAATTTCCATCTTGTGTGACAATGTCAATTGGCAGTAACGATACTAATAGCTATGGCATTCGATTTTTAGACCACGACTGCCAAAGACGATCATTCAACGTCTTCATATGTGAACGTGACCTTTTGAGGAACTGGACTAGTTTTGATCGAATCAATCACGTACTGCTCAATGCTTCAATGGAATTGCCAAAATTAGATCAAGAATTTTTGTTCGACTGTCAGGACAATGATCAATATGTACCTTATTCTAAAGTTTGTGATGGCGATCTGAACTGTGATAGTAGATTGGATGAAAATTTCTGCTCACTAGTAGAACACAAAAGATTTCACACCACAGTGAACACAGACTTCAAATGCAAGATACATGAACAGCAATTTAGTTCTTTATTAGACAATGCTTATTTATCAGTAAGTCAGCAATGTTTAGAAAGAGTTTGCCAAAAAGGTTATTGTCTTCCTGCTCAATGGGTCAAAGATAAAAAGTGTTTTGTGACATTTCATGATGATCCAGGTGTCTTTTGTATTGATGATGATTGCTCACAAACATTTGAATATGTATTTTGCGATGTTAACATTAATGAAACGGAACTTAAATCCCTTTGCAGCAATTTAAATACATCAAGATGTCCTGTTGATGAAAATATTTATTGGGCGCCAAAATGTATTTACCTACGTGGCAGAAGTGGTTATCCACTGGGTTGTCCTGACCTTTCTCATCTGGATAATTGTGAGAACTTCAGTTGTCCAGATGATATGGTCAAATGTCCACTTTCATATTGCATCCAGATCCATTATGTTGGTGATCAAATATTGGACTGCAGATATGGTGAAGATGAATCCTTCCTGGTCCAGGTAGGAAACGATCAAATAAAAGAATGTCTATATTATTTACGACCAGGGGAGATAATTCACGTTTGTGATTCGAATATTGATTGCGAGAATTCTGCGGATGAAACGAATTGTCCTATAAATTGTCCGGACCATTTCAGATGTCAAGGTGGTGTTATGTTATTAGAGGGAAAATTACACAAAATCAATATATCATCAATCATTTATGTTGATAGATTTACCAAAGTAATAGAGATATCACACATAGATTTATCGACAATTGTATTCCAGTTTTTTGACAGAGGAATAAACATAATTTTAGAGTTACATGCAGTCAATTGTAATATTCAGTCTGCAGATTTCTTACTTAAAGGTTATTCAGGGGAAACAATGCATTTTCCTTATATTTAGAAAATTGATTTAAGCTACAATAATATTACATCCCTAAATCGGAATGGATTTTTTAATTACGTGACTAACTTACAATTCCTTATTTTATCACATAATCAATATCTTGACGATGTAGACGAAAATAGTATTAGATCCACGTTTTTGAGAGTCATAGATTTTTCGTTTACAAAAATTTCTTCATTGCCATCTTACATATTTGAATCAAAGCTCTTACAAATGGTTAACTTGAGCAACACTCGGATTATATCATTAAATTGGATTTTACAGAAGATGAAGCTTAAATCTTTGGACTTGACAAATACACAAATAAATGTACAACAATTATCTACCAATGAATTCAAAGATGCTAAAATTACAGATAATTTACTCACTGACAACTATAAGTTATGTTGTGCTCTGATATTAGGTCCTAATACATCACCGGATGTGTGTCATTCACCCCGTGACGCCATATCTTCTTGTGATGATCTGTTAGCTGATAAAACTAAACGTGTTCTTCTATGGATAGTGGCCTCTGTATCTTTCATTGGAAATGCTGTAGTACTAAGTTATCGCTATCTCATTGACAGAGATATCTTAAAGCTTTCTTATGGAGTTTTTATAATCAATCTAGGAATATCTGATTTTATCATGAGCATTTATTTAATAATTATTGCTGCAGTGGACATCTATTACCGTGATGTTTATGTCTTGAATGAACATCAATGGCGGTATAGTCCTTTATGTAAGGCTGCTGGGTTTCTCTCAACTTTGTCTAGTGAAACATCAACTTTCTTTGTACTTCTTGTAACAATAGAGAGATTTCTTGCCTGTAGGTTACCTTTCGAGAACTACAAATTATCTAAACCATTTGTAATACTCTCAGTTTTTGTAGTCTGGACTGTTGGGTTTGTCATCGCGTTAATTCCAATTCTATCACCAGATGTCTATGTATATTCTTCAAACGGTATGTGTCTTGGTCTGCTTTTATATTATAATCAGGAACCAGGTTGGACGTATGCTATGAGTATATTTATCATTCTCAACTTTATAATGTTTACACTAGTAGCAACAGGGCAAGCGGCTATTTATATTGTACATACAATGTGTAGGAAGTCTTTTATACAGGACCAGCCCAGAAGAAATCAAGATGTGGCGGTTTCTAAGCAAATGTGCCTCGTCGCTATGTCAAACTTCCTCTGCTGGTTTCCTGTCAGTTTGATTGGCTTACTTTCAATGACAGGATCTTCAGTCAGTCTAGAAACGTACGCCTGGATTGTTGTATTTGTATTTCCTTTAAACTCAGCAGTGAATCCAACCATTTACATAATACCTTTTGTTTACGAAAGATGGAAACAATTTAAAGAAGGAAATCTGAAGAAATCTGATGGAAACCCACAAAAAAATATAAGCATGATCTCATCCTAAGTTATTCATATGCATTAAATTTATGTTTAGGTGATCCCCTATTAAAGAAAAAAATGAAGTACTTTAGTCTTTTTATGTGCATTCAGCATTGTTCTCGTTGTTGTACTACATTTAACTTCGGAATGAACAACAAAAATTGCTTAGATGCAAAGCATATTTCTGAGACAGAGCTGTATTAATCCTCCCCCCCCACCCCCAATTAACCCCTTGACAACAACTGTCAAACTTTCTGTTAACCCTTCCCCCTTAACTGCAATAAAAATTAAATCTATATTTTACTACCTCAACCCTAAAAATACAAACCTATAAAAAAACACAAAAAAAATATACATAAAATATACCCTCTCTCAAATATTATGTTAAGTAACATACTTCAAACTCGTCCGCAAATTATAATAGTTGAAATTTAAATAAACTAATATATAACGAGTTTAATAATAAAAAAAAATTGGAACACATCTACATCCCTCAACTATTATATAACAGTACTAGTTGCAAGTACCCGGCTTTGCCCGGGTTTAAAATAAGGTTTTCTGTTTATCTTCTGTTTTCTCCCAACCCCCTCTCTCCCTTCCTCTCTCTCTCCCTCCCTCCCTCCCCCTCTCTCCCTTTCCCCCCTCCCTCCCTCCCTCCCCCTCTCTCCCTTTCCCTCCCTCCCTCTCCCATCTCCCTCTCTCCCATCTCCCTCTCTCCCCCTCCTTCTCTCCCAACATCCAAACTCCCTCTCTCCTTCCATCCCCTCTCTCCCTCCCTAACCCCTCTCTCTCCCCCTTCCTCCCTCCCTCATTCCCTCTCTCTCCCCTCCCTGCCCCCTCACTCTTTATCTCTCCATCTCCCTCTCTACCACCCTCTCTCTCTCCCTCCCTTCCCTCTCTCTCCCTCCCTACCCCCTCCCTCCCTTCCTTTCTCTCTCCATCTCCCCCTACTCCCTCTCCCATCTCCCTCTCCCCCCTATTCCCTCTCCCATCTCCCTCTCATCCCCTTTTCTCCCTCCCTCCCCTTTCCACCTCTCTCTCTCTCCCTCCCCCTCTCTCCCCCTTCCTCCCTCCCTCATTCCCTCTCTCTCCCTTCCTGCCCCCTTAGTCTTTATCTCTCTCCTCCCTCTCTCCCACCTTCTCTCCCTCCCTCCCCCTCTCTCTCCCTCCCTACCCCTTCTCTCCCTCCCTTTCTCTCTCCATCTCCCCTACTCCCTCTCCCATCTCCCTCTCCCCCATCTCCCTCTCTCCCCCTCCTTTTCTCCCCCTGTCCATCCCCCTCCCTCCTCTCTCCCCCTCCCTCCCTCCCTCCTACCCTCCTTTCCTCTTTCTCTCCTCCTGCCCCCCTCTCTCTCTCTCTTTCTCTCTCTCCCTCCATCTCCCTCTCTCCCTTTCCCTCCCTCCCTCTCCCATCTCCCTCTCTCCCATCTCCCTCTCCTTCTCTCCCAACATCCAAACTCCCTCTCTCCTTCCATCCCCTCTCTCCCTCCCTAACCCCTCTCTCCCCCTTCCTCCCTCCCTCATTCCCTCTCTCCCCTACCCTGCCCGTTCACTCTTTATCTCTCCATCTCCCTCTCTCCCACCCTCTCTCTCTCCCTCCCTCCCTCTCTCTCTCCCTCCCCCTACCCCCTCCCTCCCTTCCTTTCTCTCTCCATCTCCCCCTACTCCCTCTCCCATCTCCTCTCCCCCCTACTCCCTCTCCCATCTCCCTCTCATCCCCTTTTCTCCCTCCCTCCCCCTTCCACCTCTCTCTCTCCCTCCCCCTCTCTCCCCCTTCCTCCCTCCCTCATTCCCTCTCTCTCCCTTCCTGCCCCCTTAGTCTTTATCTCTCTCCCTCCCTCTCTCCCCACCTTCTCTCCCTCCCTCCCCTCTCTCTCCCTCCCTACCCCTTCTCTCCCTCCCTTTCTCTCTCCATCTCCCCCTACTCCCTCTCCCATCTCCCTCTCCCCCCATCTCCCCTCTCTCCCCCTCCTTTTTCTCCCCCTGTCCATCCCCCTCCCTCCTCTCTCCCCCCTCCCTCCCTCCCTCCTACCCTCCTTTCCTCTTTCTCTCCTCCTGCCCCCTCTCTCTCTCTCTTTCTCTCTCTCTCTCCTCCATCTCCCTCTCTCCCTTTCCCTCCCTCCCTCTCCCATCTCCCTCTCTCCCATCTCCCTCTCCTTCTCTCCCAACATCCAAACTCCCTCTCTCCTTCCATCCCCTCTCTCCCTCCCTAACCCCTCTCTCCCCCTTCCTCCCTCCCTCATTCCCTCTCTCCCCTACCCTGCCCGTTCACTCTTTATCTCTCCATCTCCCTCTCTCCCACCCTCTCTCTCTCCCTCCCTCCCCTCTCTCTCCCTCCCTACCCCCTCCCTCCCTTCCTTTCTCTCTCCATCTCCCCCCTACTCCCTCTCCCATCTCACTCTCCCCCCTACTCCCTCTCCCATCTCCCTCTCATCCCCTTCTTCTCCCTCCCTCCCCCCTTCCACCTCTCTCTCTCCCTCCCCCTCTCTCCCCCTTCCTCCCTCCCTCATTCCCTCTCTCTCTCCCTTCCTGCCCCCTTAGTCTTTATCTCTCTCCCTCCCTCTCTCCCCACCTTCTCTCCCTCCCTCCCCCTCTCTCTCCCTCCCTACCCCTTCTCTCCCTCCCTTTCTCTCTCCATCTCCCCTACTCCCTCTCCCATCTCCCTCTCCCCCCCATCTCCCTCTCTCCCCCTCCTTTTCTCCCCCTGTCCATCCCCCTCCCTCCTCTCTCCCCCTCCCTCCCTCCCTCCTACCCTCCTTTCCTCTTTCTCTCCTCCTGCCCCCCCTCTCTCTCTCTTTATCTCTCTCCCTCCATCTCCCTCTCTCTCTCTTTCTCTCTCTCTCTCTCTCTCTCTCTCTCTCTCTCTATATATATATATATATATATATACTTATTATTATGGCTTCACACTTCTTCTAAAATCCTTCTTCATTCCTTTATCTTCCTCAAACTGTACAAATCAGGGAGCATGAAAAAACAACAACAATTCTTTGCATCACAAAGGCACAATACAGCACCAGCGCGCAAGTTCTATTCGAATCGGGAAATGACATCACAGAGGCATTTTATTTATGGCGCCGTCGAGATTACTTTAATATAGTAAAATACTAAAATAAACAAAAATTAATTACAATTAAACTACCCATCGAGATGAAACGAAACCTGTCCTATAACCTTCCCCATGTAATTATGTGTATGTGTAACAAATTTCACGTTATTGTATTGTCTGGATCTTGAGTTATAAGGGAACAGACAGACAGACAGACAGACAACAAATGCGTCTTATAAGTATAGAGATATAGCTCTACAAATAACTTTTGTTTGACTATCCGGTTCGCAATAATACTCTACGCCATCCCACAGAGCAAGAGCTATCTATTGTTACGCCATGTGCGAGTAATTTTTGATGCCCCCCCATTTCCTACACTCCGTTTTGAAAATTGTGAAACCCAAAACAAATATAGAACATTTTCTTAAATACACATTTTATTTTTAATTAATGCTTAAGAAGACTTTTTTTTTTCAAATATTGACTGTTATGTACGTTATGATCTCCCGCGTATTTCTCTGAAGATTTGGTCTGGGACATCCATCTTTTATCATGACCTGTAAACTCTTGCCAAGATTTCATTTGAGTATGTTGCATACTCTTTATGACCTTTTAAAAACTTCTAAACTAAAACTAAAAGCAGTGACGAAACTGACCGAATTCCCTGCTTAGGCGGAAACGTAAATGATAAATTAATTAACGGTACAAAATTGGCTGCTCCAGATTTAGTATAAAGTTGCAAACCGCTTACTAAAACATATCTTGAAGAAGAACAAACACTGCAGTTACTTCATGTACAATGAATTCACTGCAGCTACTCTTGATTGTCTATATCTAGTGTATATATGTGACCTTTCCATGTTACATGTACAACAGATACTACTTTTTCCATCGTAATGGACGCTACAAAATGGTACCAGTAAATTATCAAGCAGCTCTTAGTACTTTATGTAGGTCTACATAAAGTACTATGATGTGCAGCCCGATATGTGTACTTGTATACATTGTATAGGCCAGTGACGGCCCTAAACTTTTCATGATACCTATTGTGTACGAAAAATGAAAACAATTTAAAGAATGAAAAATGAACTTATCTGGTCTGGAAACTTACAAATAAATATAATCAAAATCTCAGCTTTAATCATTCTAATTAATTTCATTAATATTTATGTGGCACCTTTAAATAAAAACGACGTAATTTTGTCTTTCTATGTGACTGAATTTAATTAGGAAATGAACAACAGAAATTGCTTATCTGCAAAGCTTTTTTTCTGAGACAGAGCTGTAGTAGTGTGGCACCCTGTGTGAGATAAATTTTAGCACCACCTCCCTCCTCAACTAATCAATTCTCCAATTTTCCTGAAGGTTGAGTATGATTTAAAATATTGGCTTGTGTGCAATATACAGTAAAATGAAATCAAGGCCTACTTGTTGATTTCTTTTACAATATGTGTGTGTGTTTGCGTGCGCGCGTGCACATGTTGTAGACAACTTTGCCTTAACCGATCTGAAGAGTGCGAAATCGTTAACAGGGAACTATTTTTATCTACACATTTCTGGTTTAATTTGAATTTAAGAATAGAATACACCATAGTCTATATATATATATATATATATATATATATATATATATATATATATATATATTGGGTTTTCAAGTTACATTTTTAAAACCATAATTTGAGTGTTTGGTAAGCTGGCTGGCAGTTTTTTTTTTGACGTAGATTCTAACCAGGAGTCACTCTTAACAAAATCATATTTAGTTTCGGCTCCAAAACACTTGAATGAATTAAAATGTATTACTGCAAAGTATATAGACTTAAAGAGATATGCATTTTCTTAGTGAAAGTTAAATTAACTTCTCAGAGTAATCAAAATGCAATGCATTTTACCCAATCATGCACTCATCATCGCTAATTTCAAACGATAATACACCCTACAAATGAAAACCAGAATGTTTTAATACAGATGAAGGATATGCAATAATGTATTAACAAATTAGTTGTCTACGCTTACAGAATAATCGTGTAATTTTTCAATATCACGTGATCCCACTAAGCTAATCAGACTGTGGTCTACTATATTTTAAAATAGAATTGTATGATATCTGATATACTGACAAACAAATATTTAAAGTTTAAAAATTAGAATTAAGACTTCGTTAATGAATTGAGAAATTTGAATGAATCAATGCACAAATCAGAAAATAAAGTGAACATGTTTTTTTGTCATGGCATCCACCAGTGTGACGTGACCCACCAGTGTGACGTGACCCACCAATGTGACGTGACCAACCAATGTGACGTGACCCACCAATGTGACGTGACCAACCAATGTGACGTGACCCACCAATGTGACGTGACCCGCCAATGTGACGTGACCCACCAATGTGACGTGACCCACCAGTGTGACGTGACCCACCAATGTGACGTGACCCACCAGTGTGACGAGACCCACCAGTGTGACGTGACCCACCAATGTGACGTGACCCACCAGTGTGACGAGACCCACCAGTGTGACGTGACCCACCAATGTGACGTGACCCACCAGTGTGACGAGACCCACCAGTGTGACGAGACCCACCAATGTGACGTGATCCACCAGTGTGACGAGACCCACCAGTGTGACGTGACCCACCAGTGTGACGTGACCAACCAAGGTGACGTGACCCACCAGTGTGACGAGACCCACCAATGTGACGTGACCCACCAATGTGACGTGATCTACCAGTGTAATGTAGCCCCCACTTTAAGAAATACTCAAAGTTGTACAATGTAACTCTTAAATCTAAAAATTTAATCTGGAAAAAATGAAACCCAAATGAGACTTTCGACTCGGGAAAAAATCCTTTCTGTATCCCCCTTAGGGCCTACACAGTATTCCACTTAAGGTATAGGTTGACATAAATGCAGGGCATTACAAACAACAAGTAAAACTAAGTTCCATAATCATGAGTTGTTTTGAAATTCCCCCGTCTCATTGTTTGTTCAGAGGTGGCATTATCAATACGTAAAGCTGGGCAGGGGGTAATTACGGAACCTGAAACAAATTAAGTGAACGAACATAATAGCTGTCTTTACACGATCTATTGATTCCTGAAATGACTACAGTTTGATAAAAAAAAGTGTAAATCATGTATCATCCTCACCAACTACTATGTTTGCAAATAATCAATATCAACTTTATGTTTTGTTAAATATAATGGGTATATGACTGATAGGACTAGACGTCCTATTTAAATTGGACATATCTCAGTCTTATATCCACCATCTGTTATCACAAAATAGTCGTCAATGTTGTAGATAAGAAATATACTATATATGCCTTTCTTTATTCCCAGTGACGGTAACATCAAGACGGAGTTCGTATTTTTTTTTCCGGGTTACATCAATAGATATTGCTCCACACCCTAACCCTAACCCTATCCCTAACCCTATCCCTAACCCTATCCCTAACCCTAATCCTAACCCTTTTCCTAACCCTAATATAATTGCCGGTGCCCGAAAAAAAATGAGTACTCCCGCTAACCCTAAGCGCTCAACGTTCGTAGCATTGATTTTTCGACCACCAGCGGGCGACAATTTCTTGTATGTTATAATTCTTTATATTTTTACTTTTGGTCATTTTTTTAAAAATGTTTTATTATATATGTTCAACGCCGACCCTGGGATACGGTGGCAAAGAAAAATGATTTTTTTATTTTTGTAAAAATGTGGTACTTGGTAAAATATTCCAAGTTTGGGTTGAAAAAAGACATAATGCACTAGGAATTTGTCGCTGCGGCTTCGCGCGTATTTGAGGCCGGGCTGTTTGGTGACTAAGCGTGATTTCCTGGGAAAAGTTAAATTTGGTGATTTTTTTTAATATGGGAGGGGTGACAAAAGTGATCAACTTTTAAATAAATATAATATGCTTAGAAAAACAAATAAATGGTGGAAAACGTTATTTTTTATTCATTTAAATGTGTTTCCTATCACTTATAATAATAATATAGACATTTTAATGATCAATTTTGTTTTGTCTAACATTGTGTGAAAATTATATGTCTTTTTTCACTCTAGAGGCATCAGTCCTTATTTTTTTTCCGATTTCTATAGTATCATTTAAAGTTGAATAAAAAATAATTATCATAATTTTACGTCCAAATTTATTTATGTGTTGTACAAATGAATAATGTTTATGTAAATAATAAAAATTTTGTTTAAATTCTTTATACCTTTTTTTTTATTCTTACTGTTTGTGATGTATTTGTATTTTTAGTTAAAAAAAAAATTAAAAAAATCATTTACACTATAATTTTACAAAATTAAAAATGTCTATTATTTCAAAAGTTTTATATCATTAAATAGCTTATTCATTTCTAAATTCAATGATGTATAACTTCACTAGGTAGCTTATAACATAATGAAAAATGCCTAGTTTTACAAAACACCCTGCAATCAGCTTAAAAGAATTGCCGAAAATGAACAACAGTTGAAAGCTAATATAATGGCGCTCGATACAGTAGCCACTTCGTTCTTTATTTATGAAGAGCTGCGCAATTTTCGCCCATAATTTGTAACCATTATTTAAATTGTTTACCTTATGGGGGGGGGACCTCTAAATCAACTCTGATTTGAAAAAATGTTTTACACAAGTTATTATTAGTGATATCAGAACAAATTAGAAACATAGACAGCTCAAAAACAAACAATTTATTTTTTCCTCTATTGTGGTGATGCACCCTAATATATATATATATATATGTATAAATGGCGGTGCATTGAAACAGTACATTCTTTCGGTACATTTCGTTGGTATATTGTGTCGGTACATTATTTTGGTACCTTCTTTCTGTACCTTGTGTCGCTACATAGTGTCGGTACATCCTTTATGTACATTATCAAAAATAATACTGTATCTCAGAAAACTTTATTTAATAACAATTTTTCTGATATTTCTATTGTTCATGATGTAGATCAGTGCCGTGACGTAAGCGGCAGGAATGTAGTTTCGCGGAGCTAGACCAACATGGCGGAATGTCAAATAAATACACATGTTGATAGTATAGGTGTTTTCCTTTGTTTATTTCGGCCATATTAACATGGTAGCACGCGTAAAACAGCTGGAGCTGTAAAGGTAAAACTATAATTCAAGAATATTGCTAGGAATATATTATAGAACTTTGTTATTGGTGAAAAGAACATTAAAATAACAACACAAACAGGATGAAACAGAATTTTCGTCCACCAGAGAGATTGGAACTGTTTGACGGAAACGTCGGCGAGAATTTCCGGAGATGGAAAAGACTGCTCCAGGTATACATGAATGCAACCGGTGCCAACGGAAAAAGTAGGGTACAGCGGGTTGCAAAAGTGTTTTAGTGCACGGGACCGCAGACAATCGAAGTATTCGATCAACTCGAGTTCGACACGGAAGATGATAAAAAAAAAAATGGAAATAGTATTATACAAGATTGGTAAATACTGCACACCAATAATAATTTTTCCTATAATACTCTCTCAAAATACTTTATCGTCTCCAATATCACTATCTGCAATTATACTATTAATGATACATATGAAACTTCAGATTATTCATCATTTGAATTTCATGTTCGGCATTAATCCTTCAAGTCATTAAAAATGAAATATGAACAACATTTCGCCATCCATGATAAATGATAACATTGGTAGATGAAATAAAAAAAAAGTATCTCCTTAAGGTATATAACACCATGCAAACGTTTTGGAGGATAAAGCTAGTTAATAAATAAAACAAATATACAAAATAAATATGAAAAAAAAAACAACAGACATTAAAACAATCTGAAAAGAAATCAAAGAAAACTTAGCTCATGAGACTTAGTCTATGTTTCATTCTTACACGATAAAACAATTCATTCTTATCATTAACAATTTAGATTAAAATTTCGAAGAAATGAATGAGTTAATTTTATTTGGATTCTGTAGTGTTTTTGAACCGTATAACGCATGTTGTTACCAAACAACCTGGTACACCGGCAATACAGTCACTGTCACCATTAGCAACACATCCGTCATGACAGTATATAATTTATTTAACAGTGGCGCCTTGAGCCAACGTGTGGCCCAGCATATGTCCAGCTGTCTGTACTATTATGAGGTAGCTGCTAGTCAATGTGGTGTCGACTTGGGATTCTTAACCCGAACACCCTTCTAAACAAATTTCTATTTATCATCGTAACTCAAACCCTTCGTTGTTGACAAGTGAGCCTTCTACACATATGTTCCACCAGTACAAACTGTTGATTTATTTACTAGGAGTGTGATTTATTTTACGGAAAGTAATACGTAGATCGTTATCGTCGGCTGTATTGGGCTTTCTTTGTGCAATTGTTATTGTAGATATATACGTGAACCAGCTAAAATGTAACTTATGTTTAAATATAAAAAAAAACACACACATAAATTGTAGATCTCCCATAACAACTCAAACCATCCATTTATTGTTCTAAAACCTTAAAAACAAATAAATAAACAAATAAAACTGTACAGAAAGCACATATTTTATATAGCGTCTAATTTGTGGTAGAAAGCACATATTATATATAGCATCTAATTTGTGGTAGAAAGCACATATTATATATAGCATCTAATTTGTGGTAGAAAGCACATATTATATATAACATCTAATTTGTGGTAGAAGGCACACAATTAATACATGACATAAACCTCAATGCTAAAGTTGTTTCATACCTTGTAGACAAATTAACGATACCTGTCCAAACAGTTGGAATTAATTTCAAAATTGCATTTGCGTCTGATGTTTTAAAGGGACGTAAAACAACAACTATCGGATATAAATCTTAAGACAATTAGTTTTAATATTGTCAGATGTGGATGGATGTATGTCTCAGTTCTCTGGAGGGGTGAGCCTAGAAATAAATGATGACTGATCATAACACACAAATTATAAGATTTGCAAAATGTGTACGATCTTTTGTGATGAATGAAAATATAATCTTGTAGAAATCTACCAAAGGACAGAGCCGTTGCAATGTTGAGGCAAAACAAGTGTCTGGCATTGCCCCTCATCCCAGTGCAAAGAAGAATGGTGTGTGTGTGTGTGTGCGGGGGGGGGTCTCATACGGTGAACATTTAGATTAGATCTCTAAAGATATTTAAGGAAACAGTCAAGACTTTTGTTTGCCTCGTGCTCTCACACATATACAGGTATCTGACTAGAGATAAATACCCCAAAGCTTTCTTCCCGTGTTATATGTCATGGAAATATGAAAATTAATAAAGTAATACTATTCGTTGTGGTGAGATGAAAGTAGCGGATCCACAGGTCTGTCGGCGGATATCATACAGACCGTCAAATGAAGTGTTGCTATAACACACTGGCCTACTACGTCACCTAACTCACAATCTACAATGAAAGTAAAGCAACAAAGTTTAGACGTAATCTTCTGACCCACACCAATCTTTGACATATTATTACGTTACAATCTCTGAGATGTAATTATGCTAAAATCTCTGATATTTTTTATAATGATTCATGTTTAACAATTCGATGTGGAGAAAAATGTTTTTAACTTGGTTTGATCAGGTAGACATATTTTTTTTTTAAAACTTCGTAATTAAAACAATTTTTTAAAAATAACAAATATGTGAGGGAAAGGAGAAATCATAGATTGATCAGAAGTCGAGACAGTATTATAAAATTAAAATGTCTTGTCTTAGAGTTTAAACTTTTCTTACATACAACTACTTACCTATACCTCTCTACGAGGTAAGTGGTCTTCAAACTTCTTAAAGGGGAAAGAGGGGGGAGGGGATTTTTTTCAAAGAATACGTCATCGTTAGGTAAATTATGACACGCGAGTTTAGTAAGCCCCCCCCCCCCCTGTCTGTATGATAGGTCCATAGATCTCATCGAGTTATAAACGACCAATAAACATCAGCAACGCCAGACTGTTAACATTTCCTTTTAACACTTCATTAAACTTCAACGCCAGACTGTTAACATTTCATTTAAACACTTCATTAAACTTCAACGCCAGACTTTTAACATTTCATTTAAACACTTCATTAACTTCAACGCCAGACTGTTAACATTTCATTTAAACACTTCATTAAACTTCAACGCCAGACTGTTAACATTTCATTTAAACACTTCATTAAACGTCAACGCCAGACTGTTAACATTTCATTTAAACACTTCATAAAACTTCAACGCCAGACTGTTAACATTTCATTTAAACACTTCATTAAACTTCAACGCCAGACTGTTAACATTTCATTTAAACACTTCATAAAACTTCAACGCCAGACTATTAACATTTCATTTAAACACTTCATTAAACTTCAATGCCAGACTGTTAACATTTCATTTAAACACTTCATTAAACTTCAACGCCAGTTCGTAAAATTTCGTTGAAGGCCAAGAAATTTTGACCGATTAAAAAAGAAAAAAAACATTACAGCCCAATATTAAACAAGTCTGTCAACAAACATTGCAGTCCATTATTAAACAACAAGTATTGCAGTCCATTATTAAACACATCTGCCAACAAACATTGCAGTCCATTATTAAACAACAAATATTGCAGTCCATTATTAAACAAGTCTGCCAACAAACATTGCAGTCCATTATTAAACAACAAATATTGCAGTCCATTATTAAACAAGTCTGCCAACAAACATTGCAGTCCATTATTAAACAACAAATATTGCAGTCCATTATTAAACAAGTCTGTCAACAAACATTGCAGTCCATTATTAAACAACAAATATTGCAGTCCATTATTAAACAAGTCTGTCAGCCTCTGAAAGAATCTAATAGGTTTTCCTATCCAATATATGTATGATTTTCTATATAAGAATACATTCTTAGTCTCTTAGACTTAATGTGCCGTTATTTTTACCCCTTTAGAGCTTTAAAACCCATATTAAGGATCCATTAAGGACCCATTGCCTTACATTTCTCAGCTGTAGTTAGTAGATCTTGATGCACAAGAGACACATCACCATGTGCGTACTTGTGACGTATAGCACAAGTTTTCTGATTCCTAAAAGGCAACCCCAACATGTCTGGTCACGTGATGTACGATGAAGAACGTATGTACACAGGTTTTCAGAAACTGAAATATATAAGTAACATCTTGATTTTTTTTTCTCTTTATATAATTACAATCCTTAATTCAACTCGGTCTGTCTGGTTGTTGTCATGCATGTCGTGTTTGTGGAAAATTTGAAACAAAATATCATTAGCTTCCCGAGGCCTGATTGACTTAAAAAAAGTAAACATGTGTGATCTGTTTTCTTTAAATGTTTGAGCCGTTTAATTAAAATACTGTTAAAACTGAAGCTAATTACTTTTTGGCACTCTGCATTTTTTAGACTTAAAATGATTTCAGCTCATTGTTGAATTAAAGGAGAGTTATCTATCAGTGTTAGCATGGTATCTTTCAACATAAGGGTTCCGGGCTCGATCTCAGGAGAGAGCTACAGGCTTTTTGAGGTCATGTTTAAAGTTCCCTCCATGTCTCCGCGGTGCCTCCATGGCCTTTGAACTATAGGCTGTGTGAGGATTAAGAAATACTTTACAAAACCGTTTTAAAACTGTCTCTATAGGATATAGGAGAGGAACTTTTCATCTGTATAGTGATAAGAAATAAGTAATTCTTTATTTAGTATTTTCTACATCAGTAGGGGGGACGGTGAGGAGGGAACAATCTGTCGTTGTAGTTAAGGTAAACAGCGGCCATGAAAATGGAAAATATCTAAAAAAAATATTTTACGTATCAAATCTGTCTGCTCTAGATAGGAATGGAGACTATAGTTCCCTGTCAGTTCATAAAGGTTTAAAAAATATACAATTTTAAATAGTTCCCGTGAATCTAAATATGTGACATAAAAAGTTCTAAGATAGTAAATAATTCTACAGTTATAAATACTTCATGTATACCTAAATATGAGACATACAGTTCTAAGATAGTAAATAATTCTACAGTTATAAATACTTCATGTATATCTAAATATTAGACATACAGTTCTAAGATAGTAAATAATTCTCCAGTTTTGAATAGTTCCTGTGGATCTAAATATGAGACATAAATGTCTAAGTAAATAATTCCGTTTAGATGTTTGTGGTTATTTGATCTTTCATTTTTACAATATATTTTATTTTTAAATCGTAAACAAATAATGAAATGAATTATTCGCAAGCAAGCTACAGTTGTTATTATATAATTTGGCTTAAAAATATAGTTTTAAATGAATATGGAGCCATCACCTTCTACCCCCCCCCCCCAATTAAAAGCAGAAACCCCCTCCCCCACTTCGGGTTCGGGGGTTTTTTTTTGGGGGCCCTCTTTAAAATTTTTAGGGGCCCCCCTTTCCCCCCCCTGAATACACCTCCTACCTTACTGCTGGTCATTGTTAGTCGATATTTCCTTTTATTGATCTAAAATGTATTGTCCATCAGTATTACGTGCATGTATATTTTGAGGTGAACATTTAGCTCAATTTAAACTCCCACCTTAAATTTTGTATTGAGTTAGACGTTGTCAAAGAAACTGTTACATAATGACTTACTACTTATAGTTTGAGAGCCACTGGTAGAAGTTGCGATTGGCGTCCGCGTTGACGGCGTCGTGGAAGTTTTTGAAGTGGTTCTCAAAGTGGCGGACGTAGCTGTTCTTAACGTGGTGTTTAACGTGGTTGTCGGAGTGGTTGCAGATGTTGTTGTCGGTGTGGTTGTCCTATTGGCTATCAAAGTAGTTTTCGGAGTGGTTGCAGATGTTGTTGTCGGTGTGGTTGTCCCATTGGCTATCAAAGTAGTTTTCGGAGTGGTCGAAGTGTCAGACGGGCTGGAAACATTTGGCGGGCATGTATAGGGGCAGTACCTGCTCAGGTTGGTGTCCTGACACATTTGCATAGTACAGTTGGTAAAAATGTCACAACCTATACAATAGATTTGCAGAGTACAGTTGGTAAAAACGTCAGAACCTTTACAATAGAAGATTATGCGATATGAATTTTTATGAACAATAAAAGTTTGTTATTGTGATTTATAAGCTATTCTTTTATAAACGTATGTTTGTTAAACGAAAAACTAGTTCTTAAAATAGCTCTTCACCAGTCTCAGTGGATGTCTGCGAAAATAACAAGGTTGAAACTTATAAGAACACTTTTAAATGTGTAAGTTATTGTTATAGAAAAAAACACATCAACACTGGTTAATATTAAGATTGGACAGACTCTAAACCTTGCAAGTGTATAACTGGATCATTTAAACAACAACTGCAGTGTCTATACTTCATAGAACTCACACATGAACTAAACTACAAAGACCATGGAGACACTACGGTGGATATTGGGGGACGTGTGTCTCTTAGGGACTGAAACTGTATCTGCAGCACCAGAAATATGGCAGTCACAACTAAATCGTCACCATTGAACCGGGCAAACTATGATCGACCTCTTCAAATATTATACCTAACAACAAGTCAAATCAATACCAGTATTAAAAACATATGTAACAAAAAACATTTAGAAAATAAATAATCAAGTTGTGCATATTTGCGCATCTATTACTTTAATTAATAACTATTGTAGTTGCCATAAAATGTGAAAAATACTGACCGTTTGTCGATACTGAAAAGTCGATTACACATTCACCTTGTTTACATACCTAGAGAATTGCAGCATCACTTAATATGATTTGAAAGAATGATCGCATTGAAAAAATAATCTCTAGAAATATTTTACCTTTCTAAGGTAATCTTTACTCAAGTAAATTAATATTTACAGCATTATATCTAGCTACGCATCTTGCTGTCTATCTTTCTATCCATCTATGTGTTTGTTTCTCCATCCCTGTCTATCTATTTGTATGTCTATCTATCCCTGTCTATTTCTGCCAGTCTGTCTATTTTTCTATCCATCTATGTGTTTGTTTCTCCATCCCTGTCTATCTATTTGTATGTCTATCTATCCCTGTCTATTTCTGCCAGTCTGCCTCTCTGTCAGCCAATATATAATTACCCATCATCTAACTCTACATCCATATCTCAAATGTGTTAAATCCCTGTAAGGATGAGCAGAAATCTCTTAGGTGCTATAAAAACACTATGGTGCCTTTCTTTTATCTCCAAAATATGGCATGTAGTACCGTATATCCAATACACTCAGGTGTCCTTTGGAACACAAGCCTACTAGGGCGTAATGAAATCTAATGTCGCGATTTGAAACAAAATAACACATTTTTCATACATCTTAACCATAATAGGTCACTGGTGTTATCTAGTTATGTAATACAAAAGAAGAAATTATGTAAATTTAGCAAAGTTCATTTATAAGCAATTAACAAAATTTGAACAGTCGATCTAAAGGGGCCTACGGATATGTTTGTATCCACAAGTGCACAAGGCTTTCCCATGACGGTTCTAATGACCGGTAATCAAATGACATGGTTACCCGTTGTATTTACTTACTTGGCCACAGCCGCAGGTAGTGCCAGACAAAGCTTGTTGGCCGTAACAGTAGATGTCTTGTGGTTTGCTACAATATATATAACATATCTCTGCCGATGAATATTTGATCTGAAGTAATAATATAACGTGTCCTCGTTTAAATAAACAACAACAGAAACTACGTTCTAGAAACCGTTTTAAAAAACAACATTAACACACGAGTATACATTTTAGTGATCACACGCCTGAGATGAACGTGTTTGTTTACCTTACATTTATACGATGAACCACCATATTTGAACTGGCATTGTTTATCTGCTGGATATAACTGGCCCAGCAGACGATTGCTGACATCTGGGAAATCCCCGACGACTGCCAGGGCATCCGACAGACAGGTCTGGCCACTTCTGTAGTCTTGTAAAAAAAGAAAATAATTAACCTGTCTTTAAAAAAAAAAAAATCAAACACACACCAACACATTAGAAGATTAACTAGGTCACTTAAAATGAAATGTAAACAATGGTCAACAAATTAAAAAATTAATTAGGTCACTTAGAATAAAATGTAAACAATGGTCAACACATTAGAAGATTAATTAGGTCACTTAGAATGAAGTGTAAACAATGGTCAACACATTAGAAGATTAATTAGGTCACTTAGAATGAAATGTAAACAATGGTCAACACATTAGAAGATTAATTAGGTCACTTAGAATGAAATGTAAACAATGGTCAACACATTAGAAGATTAATTAGGTCACTTAGAATGAAATGTAAACAATGTTTAACACATTAAAAGATTAATTAGGTCACTTAGAATGAAATGTAAACAATGATAAACACATTAGAAGATTCATTAGGTCACTTAGAATGAAATGTAAACAATGGTCAACACAGTAGAGATTTATTAGGTCACTTAGAATGAAATGCAAACAATGATCAACACATTAGAAGATTAATTATGTCACTTAGAATGAAATGCAAACAATGATCAACACATTAGAAGATTAATTAGGTCACTTAGAATGAAATGTAAACAATGATCAACACATTAGAAGATAAATTAGGTCACTTAGAATGAAGTGTAAACAATGGTCAACACATTAGAAGATTAATTAGGTCACTTAGAATGAAATGTTAACAATGGTCAACACATTAGAAGATTAATTAGGTCACTTAGAATGAAATGTAAACAATGGCCAACACATTAGAAGATTAATTAGGTCACTTAGAATGAAATGTAAACAATGGTCAACACATTAGAAGATTAATTAGGTCACTTAGAATGATATGCAAACAATGATCAACACATTAGAAGATTAATTAGGTCACTTAGAATAAAATGCAAACAATGATCAACACATTAGAAGATTAATTAGGTCACTTAGAATGAAATGTAAACAATGATAAACACATTAGAAGATTAATTAGGTCACTTAGAATGAAATGTAAACAATGGTCAACGCATTAGAAGATTAATTAGGTCACTTAGAATGAAATGTAAACAATGCTCAACACATTAGAAGATTAATTAGGTCACTTAGAATGAAGTGTAAACAATGGTCAACACATTAGAAGATTAATTAGGTCACTTAGAATGAAATGTAAACAATGGTCAACGCATTAGAAGATTAATTAGGTCACTTAGAATGAAATGTAAACAATGGTTAACACATTAGAAGATTAATTAGGTCACTTAGAATAAAATGTAAACAATGGTCAACACATTAGAAGATTAATTAGGTCACTTAGAATGAAATGTAAACAATGGTCAACACATTAGAAGATTAATTAGGTCACTTAGAATGAAATGTAAACAATGGTCAACACATTAGAAGATTAATTAGGTCACTTAGAATGAAATGTAAACTGTAGTCTGGGCCGTTTTCATGGGTAGGCCAATAGTCAACCGCCAAGTGCGCCACTACATCATGGGCCCCCTCCTTCAAGTATTAACATCCTACCAAGTCTGATGTTCAGGGGTCCTTGACATGTCCTTTAATATTCTTCAGGGGCCCCCAAAAACATAAGGATTGTGCTCTATTTAACTAGAGTTTATATATCTTTGTATTGTTTCTTACATAGGGACCAATCCTTTTGTAATGAAAGAGGGTTTGACATAAAGACCGGACAGCTAAAAGACATCAAACAAGTAGAATAAATTCGGTGAAACAGTTGATTGAGGTGGCAGTCAATGGAAGGACAAGTTAACAGCCTCGTTATTTTATTTTGACAAATATATAATAGCTATAAAAAGTGCCCTTAGCCCTAACGGGCCAACGGGGCAGATGAAGTGTAGAATTCATCTGTTTCTATAACCTCGGCATATGAAGGGATTGTGTGGTTAGCACAACGCCCAGCCGCCTTTACTTCCCCAACTTAAGTCAGGTACCCATTTAAAGCTGGGTGGACTTATGGGACGACTATGTACCGAATTTCACCTGGAAAATTTTCATGGGCCTCACCGAGGATCGAACCCAGGACTCTCAGGTCGACAGTCGAGTAACTACACCACTCGGCCATCCGTCCCACTATAATAGCAATAAATGACACAAATCGTCCAAAATGTAGAAAGACTTACGTTGTACTCGCTAGTGATGTAATAAAGGTGAGGATGTAACTGACAGAACAGTTTGAGAATCTCCATGGATGCTGCCTGGTGCTGTCAGTGGGTGCGGAGTTTGATGACGCCATCAGGTAGCCGTCATCAAAGGTGCAATTATTGCCCTCTCCATCATGATAGGAGGCCAGACTGGATACAGAATACAAGAGAAAAAAACCAAAATCAATTGCTCCGTCTCTTTCTCTTTATTTCAATGTCTAGCTCTCTCTCTCTCTCTCTCTCTCTCTCTCTCTCTCTCTCTCTCTCTCTCTTTTTTTTACCCTTTCATATACACACGTATATTAAGACCTATAAATAGAATTATGGGATAAAATGTATGCAAGAAAAAAATGTTAAACATATGCAAATTGAAGAAAAATATGCACACAATGCGCGAGTTCATTCACACACATACAAGATTAAATATATATATATATATATAACACATAAATAACACACTAGGTAAATAGAAAGAGAATGAAAAAACAAATATGAATAATAATAACGCAAACATTTCAAACTGTTTACACTTTATTATTTGTGGGGCACATTCAAGGCATGCGTTAAAATAAACTGTTTTGTTTTTTTAAAATCGTAACATTTAATACGTTTTCTACTTTCAGACCTGGTATTATAGAAAACAGTTATGAGGATCTCTTAAGAAAAAAACGAATAATTATTTCATATGTCTAGCACATGAAGATTAAAAAAAACTTTGGTTCTCTTGAAAAAGTCTATAGGTTCCAAACTCCTACCTGTGACCCAGTTCATGGCTCCAGTCAAAATAGCTGAGTAGTCTCCCTTGTCCTCTATATAATTATCTTTAAAAAAAGTCTGTAGGTTCCATAACTCCTACCTGTGACCCAGTTCATGGGCTCCAGTCAAAATAGTCGAGTAGTCTCCCTTGTCCTCTATATAATTATCTTTAAAAAAGTTTGTAGGTTCCATAACTCCTACCTGTGACCCAGTTCATGGGCTCCAGTCAATATAGCCGAGTAGTCTCCCTTGTCCTCTATATAATTATCTTTAAAAAAGTTTGTAGGTTCCATAACTCCTACCTGTGACCCAGTTCATGGGCTCCAGTCAATATAGCCGAGTAGTCTCCCTTGTCCTCTATATAATTATCTTTAAAAAAAGTTTGCAGGTTCCATAACTCCTACCTGTGACCCAGTTCATGGGCTCCAGTCATTATAGCCGAGTAGTCTCCCTTGTCCTCTATAACAGAAGAGCTGTACCCGTCTGAACGGCACAATGTTTTCACCCAGGCCAGGCCTGAACATATGAAACGGTCAAGACAACATCAATGTGTATGTATTGTATGTCTGTAAGAACTTAACACTAGTACCGAGTATTTATAGATCACCGCTGCATATCATTTTAATTGATCTATAGCCAAAATAAATCAATCAATGTTATATGAATCAATGAGACTGGGTGTCGGAGTTGGTGGTTTGATGTATTATTTATGGAGGAATATATTACTAGTGTCATACTGTTTAGATGTAAAAAAATTGATACAATAAATGAAACATATTTACCTAAAATATTAGTATCCCCATTCCATAAATCAGATCTGAAGTATAAAAAAGGAAATATTTCTAATAAAATAATAAAGTTAATTAATACATGTTTAGTTAAAATATTGCCTCATTAATAAAAAAAAATGCCATAACACTTAAACAATTGTAATGAATCGGTACATAGAAAAAAATTCCAAACATATGGCAATATCGTCAGGCAAAAGTTCATGATTTAACTAATTGAACGCATAATGTAACAAACATATCATGATTGTTAGTGAAATGTCTTTAATGTATGATTGACTCAACACATACCCAACAAAGAGCATAGTTGTCAATGAAATGTCTTTAATTTATAACTGACTGAACACATACCCAACAAAGAGCATAGCATGGTCGTAAGGAAAACTGAAATCTCTCCCCGCAGCAGAACTGAGAAACTTTGTAAGATTCGATAGAACTGTTCCGGTGTCGACTTTACCTGTGACTGCACTAACATTGGACATGTATACCAGCTCAAAAAACGAAGCAGAAGTCTGTGAAACAGTTTATTAATTATTCACGATAAGTATATCTCTCAGTGGTGGCAAACATTTTTAGGTGCCCAAAACTCAACCAAAAAGAAAAAACAACAATCTACAGAAAATTGCCAACACGCTAATTAAAATTAAAGGTAGTGATATTTTAGTCGCGTGCCGGCTAATGAGGCCCTATGTGTCAACTGTGGTCCGCGTACCATAGGATCGCCAACACTGGTATATCTCATCAATAAAAAAATATGACTATCACAGTTTCAGGTGTAGTATAACGTTTAATAGATATAGTCAGACTATGATATAACTTCTGTACCTTTTGGGCGACTATTAGGAATTGTTTATATCCTGGGTATTGTGTTTGAATTTTTTGTACTTTTAAAACTAAATTTACAGCATACGTGTAGCCATTTTATACCAATCATAACTGCAACAGCTTGCGATGCAGCCATTTACCACTATCATAGCGTAACAGCAAACGTGTAGCCATTTTATACCATTATAACGTAAAAACAGCATACGTGTAGCCATTTTATACCATCATAACGTAACAGCATACGTGTATCCATTTTATACCATCATAACGTTATGTTGAGACTATAAATAAAAATATTTACCTTAAAGATCAAAACTTTATTTAAAATTGACACGCAAACGGACATTGTCGGCTGCAAAATTTTGATAAATGAGGTCAATCTGGAAAGAAACGTTTTTTTAGAAATATGGAGGTTGCAAGGATGGCTTATATTATAATATGAATTATTAATAATATATTATTGATAGTGGTGTGGGTTCTGCTTTAAATCGAAAGAAAATAATTGATACAACAGTATGCCACTTTTAAAATCGTCAAACGTAAACAATAGTAATAAAAATCATGAAAAAATCGGATCTGTCCGAAATTTAAAAATAACTTAGCTTACAGATCAAACCTAAGGAAATATGCAAAGGTTTTGCAGGAAACAGCCCGTAATAATATATTAGTGTCGATGTAATATAAACAAAGAACCTGAACAAATACAATCGTAATAAATGAAATGAAAGTTTCAGTAATATATATTTTCTATCTTGTATTAGTAAAACAAATGTAAAGATTCATTAAGCCACTACGGGCTCATATGGGCAAATGAAGTGTAGATACAATGCCCAGACACTTTTACTCCCCAAACTAAAGGTAGGGTACCCATTTAAAGATAGATGGACTTGGAGACTTTTACGCGGTACTGGAAAAATCCCAAGGTTCTCACTGAGGTTCAAACCCGGGACCCCTCTGGTCGACATTCAAGAGCTTTACACCGCACAACCACCCGTCATGTTTTTCAAGTAATTGTCATAATGCATTGAAGTCTTTCATCCTTTCTATTGCATATCATTTTTTTTTATTGAGGAACGTTAGATCTCAAAGGGTCATACATCAGTTGTATTTTGAATTAGATCTGATTGACATAGAGGCTTCAATCTCGCCATGCCCAGTAAAGATTGGAAAATGGCACACATAGTACCCCATTAGCGTCAGCTCTGATCGACTTTATTTTGTGAGTTCATTATTGTAAATAAACTGAACATTCACATACAACTAAATTTACTTCTACAGTTTCGACCTTTAAATATTTACAAAAATAAGACTCACAAGATTAGAAAATGTGAATTTTAACAATCAGATATTTTATATGCTAATAGCTTCGAATTTTATTTAAGTTAAGTGAATTAAGATCAATTAATATATCACATATAACTTGTGCATGAAAACATAAATTGACTTTGAATTGATCTTTTTTATTGGTTTCTTACCCCACTAAATATAAAAAGCGTAATACTCTTTGAATCTTCGTCCCAGTCACTGTTTCATTAAGAGATGCGTCATCAAGAAATTGACTGTATCGAGAGTAGTCCAGCACTGCCGTGACGTCAATGTAATACGTTGCAATCGTCTGACGTTTTCTGCGAGTTGAATTATCTCCACCTTCAGGTTTCTTGATTATGGAACTTGCAGACTTAAATGATTGACGTTCGGGTGCTACATTACATAAAACACAATTTAGAAATTTTGAACCTTACAAGATGGCTGAAAGAATTTTTTTTTTTAAATATATTTAAATGATGAAATCTAATCCATAACATCAATTTTCAAACTAGTGAATGACTAACCGAACGAGGTAGTTTCGTATAATCTACAATACGTCCCAAATGAGGAAATATTAAGTTTTACGTTTAAAAAAGTGAGATGTTTCTCAGACCCATTAATGTCTTTGGTCTTTCTACTTTGAAATATTCTTGATGTCTTTTTTGTAATATTGGTACATGGAACTTGCTGCCCACATTAGCCATAGACCAGTAGTAGTAGAACTGGCCCGTTATATATATATATATATATATATATATATATATATATATATATATCATATACTATATCTAAATATCCATCCCCTCTATCTATATGTATGTATAAACCATGATATGTAAAAAAATAGGTGTCCAAATTCATTAAACTTACAAGCAAACATAAAGTCAGTCCTACGTTCTGTGGGTGTTTCTATTGGTCTAACGTCATACCGCTGACTTCTCCAAATCTGATTGGTCCTCGTCTTCTGAGGTTTGTCTTTTATTTCTCACGGCGGGTAAAGTTGAATACCTGACCTGACCTCGTCTGTAAAAACTTCACCTCTCTAGTAAAACAACAGGAAAACAGATAGACAAGAGTACAAAAATAGATTCGTTTGGATAGAACGTGTACCTACCCACCAATCTACCTCCTACCTACCTATTTACCTAAACTGCCTACCTAACTTTACCTACTACCTAACTGCCTACCTACCTACCAACCTACCTAACTACCTACATACCTACTTACCTACATACGTGTCTACCTACCTAAACTCATCTACCTAACTGCCTACTTACCTAACTGCCTACCTACCTACTTACCTAACTGTCTACCTACCTACCTAACTACTTACCTACCTAACTACCTACCTGCCTAGCCTACCCAATCTGCCCTACCTACCTACTTACCTACCTAACTGCTTACATACCTACATAACCTACCTAACTACTCTACCTACATACTTTTCTAACTAACTACTTATTTACCTATCTACCTACCCAAATTAACTATCTACACTATCCATAAATTCATTAGCATTTTTAAATATGTCTTAGATATGTGAAAATATGTAAATACTTAAAGTACATATGATTACTGTAATATTTATGTAAACAACTGTGTATGTACCAACTGACCGTTAATATATAATCTGTCAGACCTTCGCTGCCATTTAGTCGGGACACTTGAATGACAGCATCGTTTTGAGTATCTTGATAAAAAGCAACATTCTGGAAATGTGACAGTAAGTTAAACAATACATGGTGAAAGATAGATTGTGACATTGTGGGTATGTAATATTACTCACAAAGTACATGTGCTAGATAAAGTACAGAAATATACAGAGAACAGAATATAGAAATATAAGCGAACAGAAAACAGAAATATACACAGAACAGAATAAAATAAATTTATGGAGAACAGAACGTAAATAATTTAAATTTGTTATTTTTATGAAATTTTAAGGCTTGATACCTCATTTCCCTGTACGTCCTCTTTCTTAATCTTGACCCCTTCCTCGTCTGTGTCTATTGTGTAGATTGGAACATTACTGGTTATGTGGTCCACACGTTTTCAGATTGAGTTCAGTGGATGTGTTTGTGTCAGTCTGAAATGTCACATTGATGTCATTTGGCAGCTTCTGTTATCACTGACATCAGTGGAGCTGAAATGTTTAAGTAAACTAAAGAAAGAAAAGAGTTATTACGACATATTAAACATTCAAACATGTTACACTAGATGATTACAAAATGCATTTATTATTTTCAGTCTAAGAGGAGAAAAGTAAAGAGGTAATGATTAGCTTTAATAGCTTCATATCAAATGTTTATCAATATAAGTAAATTACACATGTCCATTCTAATTTAATTTATAATCGTGTAAATATAAATTATTACCGTTAAGCACAACAAAAAGAAATAATTACCTGACATAGAAAACGTCAGATGAAAGGCATTTGTTAACAACAAAAGATACGTCCAAAAACTGGATCTGATCTTCATTGTGATGTCAAACACTCTACCATCTTGTACGGAGATTATTATTCATCCTAAATAATCTGAAGTGTTCATTCTAATCCTCAGAATAGTGTCGTAGGTCATGCAGATGGTGTTGATATCTTACGGTTCCCTGTTTAACAGTATGTTCAATACAGGAATTATCCACCAAGTTAAAAAAAAAATATAATAAATTGCTTGTGGTACACAGAGCGACAAAATGAACATTGAATTTGATATTTGAAGCATTTAACTGAACAGGACTAATGCCATGTCCATAAATAATTGTATTGTAGTGTACTGTCCATATACTGCGACTGTGTTACACACTATACAATTACCAGCTTAGTGCTTCCTCGTTCATTATATTAATAGTTCCATTAGTTATCGATC
>JAGDYQ010000136.1:2819760-2830946 GCA_021962125.1 Bulinus truncatus | reverse complement strand
GAGATATTGATTAACTTTTTAACATGAACAAATTAAGAAATACATATTAAATAATCTCTTTCTAATGAAACATGCATGATTTGATACACTAATTTTACAAAAATCTGACCTAAAGATAATAAATATTTTCAAACCTGATTTTGTCCTTGCATTAGAAAGATAATTAGACCAATTAGAGCTGGAAGAATCAACCATGTTGTATAATGACCCAGATATGCAAAATATAAGCTGATTTTCACACCGAAGTATCGACACACTTCATCTAAGGAGGTTAAACAAAATATAATTATAATAGACTATATTAACAAAGATTGATATGAGACGGACATTTTTCTTACCCAACCGTAACAGAAAATATTAAAGAATGATATGAGAAGAAAATTTTTCTTACCCAAAGGTTGTTTTGAGAAAATAGCCTGAACCCATGTCTGACGCAACACCTTGAGATCATGATGGTTATGTAATGGAAATACTTGTGAGACAACTTTTTTAATTATAAGCAATGGAACTAAAAAAAGAAAGTAAATAAAATTAGTTGTAGCACAAACATTTACCAAAACATTATACATAAAATAATTGAGAAAATCATGCACTTTTTGTTCCCCCAGATAAAATACAAGAGAATGATGATAAGCTTAATTATATGCACTTCTTATGAAGTCAAAGTAGAAATCATTGCTGACCTATGGGCTGGCCTTCGATAAAAGTAATGCCCGATAAATTATCCTCTCCCGTGGCTCGAAGCTCATGAAGAAAGTGCAAAACAATGCTCTGTCTTTCTTGACTAGTCAAAAATTTTGTCTCATCTTCTATTCCAACAAAACAATCTTGATCTTCAAAAGCAAACTCTTTCATCCCTCCGCCATATTCTGCTTTCAGAGGCTTTAAAATTCCCAGCTCCTCTGCTCCCTGTAAAAGGCTACATAAAAAAATGATAAATATTCAATGAATATTTTATTAAAAGAGGCATTACAAAAAGGGTTGGATATACAAGACTTTATGAATGAAAAATTAATACTAACTTATCATAAAGTGCGGTCAGGTAAAAGCCATATATGCCTGTATGGCTGTGATGACGAACATGGACAGTAAGTGCAGGAGCTCGTGCTTTAAGTCGTGCTAACAGCCACATTAAGGTGGCATCATCAGTATGTGCAGGGAATGTTAAAACTACATCACAGTTTTGCGTTGGTATTGCAGGGAACAATACTTTACTAGATACAACCAGTCTCTTTGCACCAAGGGATCTTCGACCTAATAGCCTGTAGGCTTTGAAAGAAAAAAAAATTGTGAATAAGCTATATATGAATATATGATTAACTATGAATAACAATAGTAGTTAAAAAGTTTTGTTCATTGTATGATAATATTATTATGGAAAGAATCATTACTTGACTTCATTCAGACTTAAAAGTTTAATAATTAATAATAAGAACAGACCAAAAAAAAATAAAAATGGGGCACAATGAATCTTAAAGAAAATTACGTATTCTGTGACGAATAAAACCATGATGTCCACTATCTTTATGTCTCTCTGATCTGCGTTCTTGTTCTTCCGAAAACATAGTCAAAATAAAAGAGCAAGCTGGAGGTATTTCAATTCTTGTGATGTAATTTTTTTGCAGATGAGAGACGCCATGTTTGTTTTCCTTTTTAAAAAAAAAAAATACCACAAAAACTAAAAAAGTAAAACGATTTGAAGCGGTGTAGCATATCAGTATGTGTTAAAATATGTTCATTCTTTGGTGACATCTTATTTTAGGGGCAAAAGTTATTTTGATTATTTTCTTTTAGCTGTTATTGATTTTTTGTCATAGAGAGTTTGTATTCAATAAAAGTTTTTGTTTTTAGAAACAAAAATAATAATTTATTCGTACAGAACTCGAGAATTATTAGTCCGGGATTTAAATTTGAAGGTTCACCGCAAACTTCATTATTTTTAGCAACACTTTCAGCTGTTATTGATTTTTGTGTACATTTAAAAATGTATCTTTAAATTTTAAACCTTTTAAAACTTTTAGCATTAAAAAAAATCATGGGATGTTGTGCTTCACAGGTAATATACATAGAAGGGATAAATGCCAAATGGTTGAAATGCTGGATAAATTAGTCTGCTTTAGTGTTTTTTATTAGCAAAATCAGACATTTACTGTAACTAATCTATCAATTCAAAGTACTATCATTTATGATTTAGTTTAGTAAATTATTAGTTCATATATATATATATATATATTTTCAAAATAATTAAGTTATGAACGAAATTAAAAATCTAATTAGTTGTTGTTTCTCTTTCATACAATTGATACAACATCCTAAAGAGTAAAGGATAAATTTTTTGAATAAAAAAAAGGGACAGGCTACGCTTACGTCAAGACGTAATTCGTATTTTTTTTTTTCCGGATTACGTCAATAGATATTGCTCCACACCCTAACACTGTCCCTAACCTTATCCCTAACCCTAACCCCTAACCCTTTTTGTTTACGCAGTGGCTACGGTAACATCAAGACGTAATTCGTATTTTTTTTTTCCGGGTTACGACAATAGATATTGCTCCACACCCTAATACTGTCCCTAACCTTATCCCTAACCCTAACCCTAATGCTAACCCTAATATAATTGCTGGTACCCGAAAAAAAATGAGAAATAATAGAATGGCGCTTGACGTAATCGTAGCATTTCCCTAAAAAAAATTGACAAAGAGATCTATTTAGTTGTTGTTACTTTTCATTAAAAAAAAACCAAAAGGATAAACTAAAAAAAAAAAAAAAAACAATGTCCATGACTTGTGAGAGGAATCGAACCAGGATAGCCAGCATAAAAAAAGCAAAAAAAAAAAAAAAAGAACATCTTAGCCATTCAGGTGGCACGGATGGCCGAGTGGTGTAGATACTCAACTGTCCTTCTGAGAGTCCTGGGTTCGATCCTCGGTGAGGCCTATGGAATTTTTCCAGGTAAATTAGGTGCAAAGTCATCCCACAAGTCCACCCAGCTTTAAATAGGTACCTGACTTAAGTTGGGGAAGTAAAGGCGGCTGGGCATTGTGCTAACCACACAATCCCTTCATATGCCGAGGTTATAGAAACAGATGAATTCTACACTTCATCTGCCCCGAAGGCCCGTTAGGACTAAGAAAGGAACTTTTTTTTTAGCCATTCAGCCACCTTGTCACACAAATTTCAGAGATTATATTGTATTAAATATAGGTTGATTAATTATTTTGCTCTCCCATTTGACTTGTAAGTCTTAAAAAATATAATCTTATTTTGTAATTAAAAAATAAATCAAAGCACTATTTATTTTAAAAAGAAATGAAATATTATAATAACTGAAAACTTAACTGTAGAAATTAGCAGAATTACTTTTTTTTCATATTAGATCGAATTTTAAAAAGAACTTTATTTTCAAAATTAGTTATGATTAACACACTCGCTATTCTCATTGTCGGATTATTACTATTGTTTATGTTTGATTATTATAAAAATGCTTTCTGTTTTAATAAAAACAACAATAATTTTAATTATATTTAGTTATTATTACTGTTTAATATTTTGGACTTTCAAGTTTCATAATAAAAACGAAATATCAAATCGAGACAGGATGGAGCCATGTTTAATATTTAAAACTGGAATATTAATTCTTTTCTTGTGATTTAACGCAGAACCCACATCGCTATTATTTATATAGATTAGTTCAAGATATAGGCCCAGTCTTTTAGATTGTTTCAGACTCAGTGAGCAACTGAATACAGAGTAGACTCACTAGCCCTAGTGACTACAGTAAAAGTGACTATCCTATATTACTATTACTGTATTAGTTGATTAGTACCTTATTTTTTCAATACCTTATATTATTCAAAGCCACTTTAGCCTGCCTTAGGCTTTAGGATTAGACTTAAACAACTATAAAACAAGCAAATGAACTGTTTTATAAAATTTGGTAATTTTCTGTGCTCAATTTTTCTTTTTTATATTTTTTAGACCAATATCTGATCTAAAGTAGCTGCTGTCTTTAGTCTTGACACATTGGCATCAAAATATAGTTTTATAATTACTCATAATAATATAGGAATAAAATAATACAAAGCCTGATAATAGATACAATTAGGTATTAAATACTCAAGGTTTTCCAAAATACAACTTTTATTTTATTGATACAATATTATCATTCATGTAGAATAAACCCCCATGTAAGACTAGTAAGAGTAACTTTTAAAGTAACTACACTGAAATAAAACTCTCACATCAAAGTTTTTCTCTCTTGCCAAGCAATAGTACTGTATGTATTATTTATTGTATCAACTATGATAATGTTAGTTTTGCCTGTCACATCAATATAATATAACTTTAGAATTAAGATGAGATGTGGCATAGTGGTAGAGTGCTTGACTGCTAATCAAAATGTCCTAGATCGAGCCACAGTGAGAGGTTTTTTTCCTGGGTCTGATCGATGTCCCTAAATCCACACACTGTTTAACAATTTGTACCTGACATTTATTAGTTGAAAAGAAGGATGGCATGGAATAGTACTAGACAGACAATCCCATAGAATACTACAGAAACATATGAAAACTACTCAGTGGCGTACCTAGGGGGGGTGTTTGCGGTCTTCACCGGGTGGCACTTTTTATTACTTTTTAGGGGGGTGGCAAAAATGTATAGATTAAATTGAAATACCTAAATGAGAGGGCGGCAAAATCGTCTTCCGCCCTGGGCGGCCGATACCCATGCTACGCCGCTGAAACTACTTTATCTGATCCTGATGGTCTGTATTGGCTTAATAAAAGCGAGTTTTATTTTTACTTTTTTTTACTAAAAAATAATCAATTTTTTTTCCACATAGGTTGCATGCTGTTGTGGACCGGCCTCATGTGCTTTATGTTGCAGTTGTCTCCCACCAATCAATGAATCAACTGGCACTAGAGTATTGTATGCACTTCTCTTAACATTTACATTCATTATTCAGTGTGTGATGCAGATTCCCAATTTGCAGGATTTCATTGAGAAATATGTAAGCACATCATTGTGATCAGATTTAATGCCTGCGGCAGATTGTATTAGCTCTTGTTATTATTTTGTAATCTCATCATACATATGATTGGTAATTTTTTTTTTCTCACAGGCAGTGAATATCTCTGAAATTTGTTTTCCTTCATCAAGTAGTGACTGCTCGCAACTGGTTGGCTACAAAGCTGTTTACAGACTTGGATTGGCTGTGACTGTTTTTTATTTTCTGTTAATGTTATTGACTGTTGCTGTACCTTCCAGTAATCATTGGAGAGCCAGTATTCAAAATGGGTAAAGTAAATTTATAAACTATAATATATTATCACCTTTGACTTTATAAATTTGCATGATTACCACATTTTTTTCATAATGTCATTAATCCAATGATCTATGAAATTTAAGAATTCAATGCTGCCAGCGACTCAAAATGTTTTCCCACCCTGGTCTAGATATATAGATTAAATTAAACAGGAAAATTGAAATAAAAAAAAAAATTTAACGAATGGGAAATTTTGCATAATTTATATTTGTGGTTTTTTACTTAGTTACTTAGTAATTTATAAAATGTCATGTAATGTGCAAGTGTTTTTATTTTTTACAACTTTTAAAATTTTTCGCCTCTTTTAGGTATTGGATGTTCAAGTTGCTCTTTTTGTGTGGCTTAATCATAACAGCATTTTATATACCATCTGAATTTAGTATTTGTAAGTGAGATTTAAGTAATCATCACTTATTTTTGAGATTTTTTTTCTTCTTTCTAAAATCAGAATTCAGAGTAAATTATTATAATTCTATTTCTAATTGTTGTGGTATTTTAAAAAATAAATCCATGTAGCTAACAGAAGCTGGAATGCCTATAATTCACTAATTATGATTACTAGGTAGAAAACTATAATTTTGTTCAGCCATTTTGAAGTTACTTAGAATGAGATTTTTTTTCACCTTCCATATAAAAATTGATAAAGATAGAGTTGTAAATAAAACAACCTAAATGGGATTGCTTTTTACATACATAAAAAAAAAAGTATTTAATATTAGTTGATTTGAAAACATTTATTTTTACTACCCTTGATTCTAGTAGTCTGGATTACTAACTTATTTTATTTTTTCTTTCTCTCCAGATTGGTTATATGTTGGAATGGTTGGAGGATTTTTATTTATTATTTTACAGCTGATTTTGCTTGTGGATTTTTGTCATGCTTGGAATGCTAGATGGTAAATATTGCAATAAATCATCTCTCTGTTATAGCTTTATTAGAAAGGCAGTAATTTTATTAAGTTTCTGATTATCACATTTGTGTTTGAGGATTGTTTAAATATCTGCTAAATTTAATTAACTACCTTTTTTCATAGCTGTCCAAACTGTTTTAAATAAAGGATAGGGAATTACTGGCTACTTGAGTTTTTGTTATGGCCTTTTTGCTTTAGTTTTTTCAAATTATTTTTGTTGCTATATTAAACACAACACTGGTTATTAATTTTATTTTTATATTCTAGGTAATTAGTAATATAATTATAAGATATTGAGATACTTGGGGCTCAAATTTAATAAATTTAGCAAATTTATTGTTTCATAATTTTTAAACTTCTTTTTGGGTACATATACATTTTAAAAAAATATTCCTGAATAATTTTTTTTTGATTAAACACTTATAAGCAAAGATCTATCAAGGTATTGTGCCTCCCTGTGCAACTTACATCGTTTGGTGCCCTCCTTCCAATCTTTAAAGTGCGAAAACATTTAACTGTGTTCTTTCAGTGCCCATTCCTAGAATGGCAATCCACAAAGAGTACCTTTCTTAAACTACTGCTTATTGAATTGTTAGCAGTTTTTTTTTTTAGATCAGATCCATCCTTACCTTCACCATTTTAATTTTATTTAGAAGGATCAGAAAAATAGATTAAATTGAAGGTTCATCTAATCTCTTTCCCTCAAAATTAAAAAAAAAATGGTTTTTATAGATTTTAACATTAAAATTTTTTTTCATTACACAGAGACAAAGTGGGTTTTTTTATGTGTCAATTATCTATTATTTTAAAATATAGATACAAATTTAGTCTCCCTAAACTTCACAAATATTCACTGTAATGATACACTTCTTGACTGGAATTTGTATGTAATGAAAATATTATTTTTCCTTTACTATAGTTCGTTAATGTATTTTTATTTCCAGGATTGGAAGAACTCAGGGACGTAGAAATACATGTGGAATATTCTGTGAGTTATTGTTTCCGAAGATGTTCATATTTTCTTCGTCATTGTTTTCGTTCTTTTAATTTAACAAAAGAAAAAAAAGACATCAGTAAATATATCCATCTACTTTTCTTACAGGCACAATTGTAGTCTCGTTATTTTTTTTTGCCCTGGCTGTTGTTGGAATGGTGTTACTCTTTATGTTTTTTGGTGGTGTCGGCTGCACAGTTAACCATATATTTCTTGGTATCAACATTGGCTTGTGTGCCTTTCTCACTTTTTTGACGATGTTACCATGTACGAAAAATAGTAAGTAATGATTTGCAGTGAAAAATAAAGAGCTCAACTAAAAACTAAATTATTGATACAATTAAATTCCTTCTTTAATTTATTTGTAGAGATATACACCTGTTTAAATATCTTTATAATACTTTATAAAAATGGAATATTGCTGTTTTTGTAGGAAATCCAAATGCTGGTTTGTTGCAAGCATCAGTAATCTGTTTGTATGTTGTCTACTTGACATGGTCTGCATTGACAAGTGAGCCAATGGAAGAGGGTAGGATTAATTTCATTCCTGTTTGTTCCCCATACCTTTCTATCAAAATAAAAGTATCTTGTATATTTTTTTCTTTAAATTACTCTTTAATGATGAAATAATTGTTTTTTTTTTTTAATGTTTTTTTTTTTTTTTAAGTAAAAAATATTTTAGACACCCTGGGTAACAAAGCTTCTGCCTTAGCTTCAAATTCGTTTGAAACTCAGCTACCAACAAGCTCACCTACTGTAACCACTCAGGCATACAATCTCACAGAAAAATGTCAACCTGACCCGGCTTTCCCAGAGAGTGATCGCATATCAGCCTATGTTGGTTTGATTTTCATGTTAGTCATGGCTGTGTATGGAAGGTAAGCTGTGTTGTAATCAGATGACTTTTAATAATAACTCCACAGTGCGTCAAACGCACAGTTGTTGTCCTTCACATGTCAGGCTGTAGTTGAGCAGTTTTTTTAGACAAAACACACTGCTACGTCTGTTTTCTAAGATATGTTCACTGACCTACAGCTAAAAATTCTCTTAAATTGATAGCACTTACCTAAAAAACTTTTAAGTAATCAAGTTATTTATTCACTTTTTAACCAGGTATCAGCATTTCTCTAGTTTAATATATATATATATATATATATATATATATATATATATATAGATATATATATAGATATATATATAGATATATATATATATTGAATATAAATTGAATATAAAAATATAGCAAACATTACAGTATCAAATTAGAAAAATACTGTACTTTTAACAACCAAATGACTTTAGATCATAGTAACTTAATAAATATTTAAAATATACAAATACTACTCAACGAAGAGCTACATTCAGCTCTAAGACTACTAAGAGCTATATTAAGCTTACCTATAGGCGACTTGGATTCTGAACTAAATTTGCCTCGGAATTTCATTTAAGCCACATATAGACCAGGTGTGTTGTGCTAGACCCTTAAGTTATTTGGTCAAAAAATTTATAAAATGAATTTTTCTCATTTGATCATTAAAAGAGATTTTATGTATTGACACCATATGGACCTCTTCTTCTTTTGGCTCTACAGCCCATTTAGGGCCCTGGCCTGACATACTACTGTTCTCCACTTTTCCCGATCCATGGCCTTCTTCCTCCACTCTCTCACTCCTATGGCTTTAAGGTCTTTCTCCACTTCCTCTAACCATCTGCTTCTTGGTCTGCCTGTGACACCCCTTTAATTGCATGTTGCCTTATACATGTATATTGCTTTTGGACCTCTGTTGTTTTCCATTCTTACTATGTGCCCTAACCACCTCAATCTATTCATTTTGATTTCAGCTGTTATATTTGGTTCTTCATATAGTTCGTACAGTTCTGAATTAGTTCTACTTCTCCACTCGTTATTGTCCTTTACTGGCCCATATATTTTCCTAAATATTTTCCTTTCCCAAGTGTTTAGCACATTTTCTGCTTGTTTGCTGATGGTCCATGTTTCACTACCATATGTTACTGCTGGTCGGATCATTGTCTTGTATATGGTTTTTTAAAGTTTTCTGGAGATCTGTCTGTTTTTCAGTATTTTATGCAGTGTGTAATATATTCTGTTTCCTACTTCTAATCTATTTTTGATCTCTATCATTATATCATTTTTCTCACTTATGGTTGATCCCAGGTATCTTGTAGAACGGAACTATTAAGGCTGTTTCCAATTCTGTTGGCATTATGTCTTCTTTTCATATTGAACATCCTGTGTATTTCTAGGTGTAGCGTGCGTCCTCCATATTTGAGTAACTCAGCATTTTATATTTATCTTCTCCATGGTGCTTTATTGTTTTTGGTATTTTTTATAATATTGTTTATTTCTGCTATGGTTTGTTCTTCTATTTCTGCACCATCGTCCTCTAATGTTTGGTTCATCTCTTTGGCTCTCTTATTGACATACCTAAAAAATACAGCAAACATTACAGTATCAAATTTGAGAAATGTGTACTTTTTAACAACCAAATGACTTAAGATCATAGTAACTTAATACAGTGAAATGTCGTTATAACGAACGTCAGTGTAACGAATTATTCAGTACAGCGAATTTTTTTTTTGCCCCTTCCCCCTCGCTTATATAACATCTGTTAAAAAGTGTCGTTGTAAGGAATTTCGTGTTTTCAGTATTGCGAAAAAAATAGCCGTTTTGCAGATATTTAATTTTATCCCCTTACCAAAAAAAAAAATTTAATTCGGCAAATTTCTATAACTCAGGTCAACTTGAACTCAAACGACATTCACATTTACTAAATAATGGGAGGGGGGGGGAGTGTGAGAGGAGTAAGATGTTATGGTAACCTTTAACCTCTACTGATGAGGATAGTAAACATAAATTCCACCATGTGCAGTACTGAGACAAGTATCGTCTTGGGACGGCGGGGGGGGGGGTTAGTGAGTGGCGGTGTCACAATTACGTAACAACAAACGGGGGGGGGGGTGGATGAGAGGATGAGAGTTTTAGCAAGGTCGGGAAGGGGAGGAGGGAGAGAGCCTAAAACGTCATGGGACAAACACATGAATGTAGGGAACGTTACACATTCGCGGGATTAAAAAAAAAATCAATAAACCAGTGTTACGTCTGTGTTGGGGAAATGTGCTAATGAGAAAGAAGCCATACAATTAAAAGTATAGCTTATTGGGAGGTATGAGAAAGACGTAATGGTTTTGGTATATGTAGAAAGTAACTTGATAGTTTTAGTAAAAAACAATCTTATTGTTTTCGTTAGGGGCTTGATAGTGGGTCGCAATTTTTTTTTAGAAAATGGCGATCTTATAGTTTGTGATAGGGACTTAATGGACAGAAGACTGCATTTTGCCAAGATGTTAATAAACTACCGGTACCTGTATTTAATTAATAATACAGGAATGGAAGAATAAATGAGTTATTTATTTGACCTTTTTGTGACATTGAACTATACTTTTTTTCTAATTATAATAAAATTTAACCCAGTTACAAAAGTAAATAAATATATAAATATATTTTTAAAATTATTTCGTTTAATAAATCAGACAATATGAGTATGATAGCCGTAATGGGTTTCTAAGTGAAGTAAGTCATGTTGAATAACTTATAAAAATAAATGAATTACGTCCCTTAGTTCAATGACCGTTAGCGGTAACGAAAGCTGAAAGCTAAATTACTAGCTTAACTAATGAGAAATAAACGGAGAGAATATTTAACATATTTTTAGCTAAATATCTTTAGAAAAAGTAGTAAAATGACATAATATATTTGCATTGATACCCAAATGAACTATATCCACATATTGCGAACAGAAAATGTCGCCGACGAACCCCCCCCCCCCCCCCCCTCCGATTTCAGTGTAACAGATTTTCAGTATTACGAACAAATTTCGAATCCCCGTCAATTTCGTTATAGCGACATTTCACTGTATATATATTTACAATTAGAAAA
>JAGDYQ010000136.1:2806865-2819260 GCA_021962125.1 Bulinus truncatus | reverse complement strand
TTATAATTATAGTTATTTATTAGTAAGTTATTGGGTTTTTTCTCCATAATTATAGTAACACACATCAACAGACACACCTTTTTTTTAAAGTGATACTCTATAATTAAACCGTTTTACTATGTTTTGTTTACATACTTATAATGTGTAGTTAGTTGGTAGCATGTTGATTTATCTACATTAACAACAAACTTGGACAGTGGGCATTACCGGTGCCAGATTAATGTCTGTTCTCGCCCGGGAGCAGAAACTTTTGTTTTGGTTCTTCTAAGAGACAGAGAGAAATAATGGCGCGAAATGTAAAGTCGGTGTTTTGAGGGGTACGGGGATTTTTAAGACGGCGCTTATGGTCGGCGCCCGATGCACCCTTCGTTCAATCCCCCACTGGGCGTATAACAGGTTTATGGACTCAATAAGTCTGATTGAATGTGTTGGCCATTACTGTCTTTAGATATGTACTACACATAGTGTATTGGTATTGGTTTTGGTTTTGTTGTTGTTGTTGTGCGATCATTGTTTCCTCCATTGTTGGTTAGGGCCGCACTAAGCCCTTTTGCAGCCCGGGCTCAAAATTGTCTCCATAACAAATGTGTGCTGTTGCCGCTCCTCAGATGCTACCATGGGCGTATTGCACCCATTTTCACCCTCATCTATTCTTTGCACCATAATACACCACGACTCCCGTTTCTTGTCCCCAGGGCGTATTGCACCCCGTTGCACCATCATATATTCTTTGCATTATAGCACTCCGCAACCTGTGACAAGCATAGAATATTGGTTGCCCTCTCACGCCCAACCTGTGACAAGCATAGAATATTGGTTGCCCTCTCACGCCCAACCTGTGAAGGCACAAACTATTAGATTTCTGTCCCCAGGACGTTTCGCACCCCTCCCTTCTATCAAGCGGGCAAGTGTATACTTTTAATATTCAGTAACTCAAAAATGGCTCTCTCTCTATCTCTCTCCCTCCCTCCCTCTCTCTCCCCCTCTTCCTCTCTCTCCCCATCTCTCCCCCCCCCTCTCTCACTCTATCTATCTATCTATCTATCTATCTATCTATCTATCTATCTATCTATCTATCTATCTATCTATCTATCTATCTATATATTCATCTTTAAAAACAAGTAATGCAATATGACTTTTGTTGATGTTTAATTTTATTGCAAACAGCTAATCAATTAAAGCCAAACATAAAATTACTTGATATTTCATTGCACATTGATTACAGGGGAAAAAATAACATTGTGAGAGTGTAAGAGATGTAATTGTGTAAAAATTGACAGAAGAAGAAGAAAAACACACATAACGCGGACGAATGGAAATGAAAAAATCGCCGCAAATTAATCCATGGAAAATATGGATCGAAAAAAAACTGCAATATACAACATGGAGGGGCACAATGGAAAAACTGAATAAGTGGACAAAAAAAATCTTAAATTTATGGGAGAAAAATGTTTAACTTAATTACACATTTAAAAGAAAATCTATAAGTAAAATAAACATATTTACTGTGAGTTTTAACATGGATACATTTGAAAAAAAAACTAAAGGAAAAAAAATGTTGACAGATAACATGAAGTGAAGAAATCGTTCAGGTAAATACAGAAGTCAGGCTAGACACGTGCAGACGACAGGTGTAAGGAAGAAAAATCAATTAGTAATTTGGAACTCAACTGGAACCGGGGTAAAAATTCATGACACTCACAAGGTCTCAAACTTGAGACATTCCGATCTGTGATGTGCGTTCTACCAGCGCCACGTAATAACATAGTATAAATAAACTTATTAAAAAAATGTGCAGAATAATTTGTATTAATAATGTTGTGTCCAATATGATTAAATATCGAAAAAAAAAATATAAAATTGGATTTACATTCTTCATATCTCATTAAATAAAGGACAAACTAATCAAGCGTATTCTAGTTAAGAGTAATTCTGTACTTAAAATGTACTTGTGGTATAAATGGTATTAAAATATTAATTATATCTTAATTCGCTATACTTTGAGAACGTGTCAGGATTTGATAGTCGATCTGTAACTCAAAAGGACATTGGCTTTCTTTCTCCCTCACTCTCTCTCTCCCTCCCTCTCTCTCCTTCTCTCTTTCTCTCTCCCTCTCTCTCTCCCTCCCTCTCTCTCCCTCCCTCTCTCTCCTTCTCTCTTTCTCTCTCCCTCTCACTCTCCCTCCCTCTCTCTCCCCCTCTCTCACTCCTTCTCCTTTTCTCTCTCCCTCTCTCTCTCCCTCTCCCTCCCTCTCTCTCCCTCCCTCTGTCTCTCTCCTATCTTTCTCTCTCCCTCTCTCTCCCTCCCTGAAACATTAAGAATCAATAGCTGCGAACGTAATTTGAATTCATGTATAGTCTCCTGAGTAAAGGAAACCATTCATGTATGATGTCTCTGAATTTGGAACTCATCTTGTAGTAGACAAGCGTGTTGAGACAACAGTTGACGGTCTCCAGCAGGGTTGCTACAGAGAACACGAGCATGCCCAGGTCAAAATACGCCCCGTCCGCGTTTAGCTCCTCGAAGACACCAACCGCCGTAAATATGGCGCAGCTGGGGGTCAGACAGGCAATATAGATGACCGACACTGTGGTCAGCATGACCGAGGTTTTCTTCTCTTTGGTTGAAGTAATTTTCGAATTACTCGCGGACTGCGAGATGCTTACCGCGGTAAGTGACCGTCTCCACTTGGCTTTGGGTTTTAAGCTTATGATCAGGAAAGTCGTGCACAGGACGAGTATCAAGAAGGAAAAGTATGGCAGAAGCAAATCTTTGACGAAGAACATTATTTTGTTGACATCCTCGGCGTTGTCCCTGAAGAGGAGAGTGAGCACAGTTCTGTTTGTGACGGGATTGTACCTAAAGTCAAGGTAACATATGTAATATATCGGGAACAGGTACATGGTGAGGACAATGAATATACCACAGTTGACCACTATCGCGACTTTCCTCGTGATGATCGTTTTGACCTTCAGGGGCAGAACCACGCACAGGCATCTTTCAAAGGCGGCGAAGGCTGTGATGTAGCCGCTCACGCGGGAGAAGTAAGTGTGGGGGTAGAAGATGAGCAGACCGGCGGACTCACTGAAGGGCATGTCACCATAACCCCAAAAGACGTTGATCAGTACCTGAAACAGCAGACAGCCAACGTCGCTGACGGCCAGTAATGTCAACGTGACATTGACACTGTCCTGAAGACCTTGTTTCCTGAAGTTGAAAATGTTGACGATGTTTCCCACAATGCCGAAAATGCTCAACAGACCAGCGCAAATGAAGAGGATAAAAGTCAAGAGGATTTTGAGTAGTGTATGATCTATGGACCCATTCTTGACATTAATGTTTCTCTGTGCAGTCATGTTGGACGACATTATGATAAAGTTTTCAGATAAATTTACATGAATATAATAGTCAGAATAAACAGATCTGAAAGAAAGAATAATAGAAAAAAAATATTTAAGGTTAATGAGTCAAATTGTTTATAAAATAACATGACGTGTTGCTTAGAGGATTATAACAACATATATTAATGTAACAACATATTGGCCCTATAACTGCTACAATTTAATGAGATCAATACAAGTAGGTGAATTTTTTTAGGTATAAAATAACAACAACTTTAGTTTTGATGTTGTCTTTCTAACCCAAACATTGGCGCATACCGCCCTCGGGCCACGTACGGCCCACAACAATGTTTGATTCCGTCCGTTCTCCTTTCCCCACGCCCTAGTTTCTATTAGCTCTATTAGCTCTATTAGCACTATTAGCTCTATTAGCACCATTAGCTCTATTAGCTCTATTAGCTCTTTATATCTAACATGTAATGTAAATTATTTCTTTACAAAAAAAAAAAAACCACTTCACCACAGTGGCACTTTCACAAAGGGGCGGCAAATGGTATATTTTACATATAACATTATATAGTTTGCTTATTGTGTGTGTGGGGGGTCTCTAAAAAAGTATTGCGCCTCGGGCACGAGTTAAGCTCGTATACGCCACTGGGTGTAATTTACTTATTTATCATCAAGTTTAATCCTTTTCAATTGAAACGTTTGCCTGATCACTGTCTCTGTTTCGCCATGGAGCCTAGTATACTTATGAACTCACGAATTAACTCATGGGATTATCTACTGGCACTTATTAAATATTTTACGCCTTTTAGAGGATGCAGCAAATCAGATTAACTACTTTGCAGACAGATAAGTTATAAGCAAGTGATAAATATTTATTCAAGCTCTTATTTTACAAAAGCGTGTATAAAGCTATTGTTTTTTTTTTTTTTGTTTTTTTTTTTTTGGATACAAATTTCATTTTTTGTTCATTTTTATAAGTCATAGGCCTAAAACTGTGACTCCACAGCTCGCGATAAAGATGATTTATTTGCCTTATAGATTATGTATTCGCCTTATAGATTATGTATTCGCCTTATAGATTATGTATTCGCCTTATAGATTATGTATTTGCCTTAAAGATTATGTATTCGCCTTATAGATTATGTATTTGCCTTAAAGATTATGTATTTGCCTTAAAGATTATGTATTTGCCTTATAGATTATGTATTCGCCTTAATGATTATGTATTTGCCTTATATATTATATATTCGCCTTAAAGATTATGTATTTGGTATACATAATTCTAGAGCAGTGGATCCCATGTCACGTGGGATACCTTGGTAAAGAAAGGGTCGACGAAGAGCCCAAATCCGAATTTAACCATGGATGATGATCGTAGGTTATGTCTAGAACGTGTCACTCATGTGACCTCCTGTGAGTCCATTCTTGCCGAACTGGGAACCTTTGAACAAACCGTTTGGCTATGGAGTTAGGACAACGGAACCACAGGGCGGCGTGAAGTCAGAAGGAATACGAGGAGAGCTTCTAGATCCGCATTCTTGGTGGAGGCTTCGAAGAGAAGTACTGGCCCAAAATAAAACCAGTTTTTTACCTGGGCATTTGTCATATCGGTGCAAACAATTGAGAAAACCAATCAGCGACTCCCGTTGTCGCCACTGCTGAAAAGAGAGAAAGAAAGAAAGAAAGAAAGAGAGAGAGCAAAAGAGTGAGAGGGAATAAATGAAAGAGAGAGAGCGCGAAAGGGAGAGAAAGAGAGAGAGAAAGAGACAAAGAGAGAGAGAGAGAGAGAGGGAGAGAGAGAGAGAAAGAAAGAGAGAGAAAGAAAGAGAGAGAGCAAAATAGTGAGAGGGACTGAATGAAAGAGAGAGAGAGCGCGAAAGAGAGAGAAAGAAAGAGAAAGAGAGAGAGAGAGAGAGAGAGAGAAAGAAAGAGAGAGAGAAAGAAAAAGAGAGAGCAAAAGAGTGAGAGGGACTGAATGAAAGAGAGAGAGCGCGAAAGAGAGAGAAAGAGAGAGAGAGAGGGAGAGAGAGAGAGAGAGAAAGATATTCAAAGCCACGAGAAATGAGAAAGAGAGAGGCGAAATGGAACAAATCTATATGTTCTTGCAATATAAGTAAGATAACTTACGGTGAAATGTCCACCATAACATAAACTCTGAATTCCTTACTAAGTATATTATTATTGTTTTTTTCTAAAGATAATATATAACGACATAACAATACAGTTCAAAACTTTCCGAATTTTTTTTGAGTAGAACATATGGGTATGATTATAACAATGACATGAATTCAGATAACCAGGGCCGGATTTAAAGACAGGCCGACTATGCCATAGCCTAGGGACCCCGTGACATAACCCGGGGGGCCCCAATATATTGCGTTCTTGCAAATGAAAAAATAACAAACAAACTTAGCATTTTTTTTTTCAAAATGGGGCCTCACATTTTTGTTGACCAAAGGTTTTTTAAGTTGTAAATCCGGCCCTGCTTATACAAAACTATTTTTGGGGAAAGTATCGTGTAAAAAAAAAACCCAAGGCCTTGACTTCAGATGAACCGGGCTACTAGTGCGGTAAAGCGCTCGGCTGTCGACCTGAAGGTACCTGGTTCGATCTCTGGTGAGGACAGAGGAAATTTTTTCAGGTCTTGGCTCAAGTTCCCGATATATCTCCCGTGGTGTATCCATGGCCATTGCACTATTGGCTATGGTGGAGATGAAAGAAGGGCACCATAAACAAAAAAAAAAAGAAAGCATCTCTCCCAGAATGGTCTCCAAACTTTAAAGTGTATCGACACTCATTTCTTTGATAAGGTTACATGTATGGCATTCTATATTTAGCTACAGTTGAAAAAAGTTTATTTGAATCTTATTACTTCAATGACACGAGGGGACGGATGGTCGTGCGGTAAAACGCTCTACTCTCGACCTGAAGGTACCTGGTTCAATCTCCGATCAGGTTCCCTATACATCTCCCGTGGTGCCCTTGCGCTATCGGCTATGGTGGGGATGAAAGAAGTGCACCATAAAAACTGTCTACGAGATTTCAGTTCATCCTTACACACCAGTTGTCTGGATTTAATCACGTGACCGTAATGTGCTAACGCGCTTGCAGCATGAATCTTACCGAATTATTTTTTTTCTTTTTCTTTAATGACAATCTTCAAAGTTACACTCAGCTCCACAAAAACCTAGAAATATGTCAACATCGAACAGGTAATTGACGTTAATATTTGTCTCTACTAAGCTATATTTATTTACATCCAAAGAGAAATTCATATATGTGGTAAATTATATTGTGAATTATGTGTTTCAGCACCAGACAAACTATTATGAACATTTTGAAAAAGAAAAAAAATTGGGAATATTCAATTTTTTAAAATCAGAGGTTGCGTTTTTAAAGATTTAATATTTTGCACGTAACAATTGTTACCCTTAGTGAGTGTCTTTATACGGGTAGGCGGTTTAATATAATAACGCCCCCCCCAGGTGATATTATACAGACGTAGCCGTACTGATTTATTAGTCCATTCGCTATACGGAAAAAAAATGCTATAATTATTGTGTTGGACTTTGATAATTTATATTTACACCAAAATACGGTGAAAGGAAGGTATTATAATTAAGTTGTGAATGGAAGATGATGATTGGTGTTCATCGCCATGATTTGAATTTAATTTACAATCCGCCGCTGAGCACGTGACTTGGCCAGATTTTTTTTTAAGTCGGTCAATTGAATACAAAATTATAAAATAAAATAAATAAATAACACATATGTATTAAATGGTGACCACAATATCCTAGGGTTAACTTTGGAACACTTTAGGGCTGAGGTAGCACAACTTAGGCAGGGGAGGCGAGCGTATTTTACCAACCCAAAGCCAGCAAAAAAAAAATATATAAAAATACGATTAGCTGAAGAGTGTGGAATAAAATCATTAAGGTTAAATGTCGGCTGCATGCTTGGATCGTAGTGGAGACTGTCGTCTGGTTAGTGATAACTCGCTGGTGAAAACAGTAAAGTACTAGGACTGAGAATAACTTTCTCACTACCAGTATTTTCTAAACAGTTCAAGTCAAACTGTCGCAAACGAAGTGACGTTGAAAGTCAGATAAATTTGACTAATAGTTCGGTAACACCGGTGAAATGTGAGTTTTGTGCCGGCAAAAATGTTAACGATTCATCATAAACCTAATGATGACTGCTGGATAGAAAATTAAATAGTAATCTCGATTCACCTGCATGGGAAACAGGATTCAATCCCTGGCAAGGACAAAATTATTCACGCTGAGACTCGGAGAGGAGATGGGCGCCACCAAGTTTATGAGCCGCACAGAAAGGACAGGAGCCACCAAATATATGATCCCCACAGAAAGGACGTATGAAAGCATAACATATATTTTGATGTCTCCATTCGTTACCAAAAAAATACCACATGAGTCAATGTAAACAAAAAGTATACAGTTTACGAATAATTATTGGATTGGATCTAGTTTCTCATCTATTTAATTGTTAAGAATTATTGGATTGGATCTAGTTCCTCATCTATTTAATTGTTAAGAATTATTGGATTGGATCTAGTTCCTCATCTATTTAATTGTTAAGAATTATTGGATTAGATTTAGTTCCTCATCTATTTAATTGTTAAGAGGTTTTGTAAAAAAAAAACAAAAACACAGTTTTTATTTTTATCTAAATCGTTGGGAGAAAATGTACATGATAAATTATAGGAAATTGAAGAAATTACACAACATATAGTAACTATTGAAGAGCGACGGATGGCTGAGTGTTGTAGATGCTCAACTGATCATCTGAGAAATCTGGGTCCAACCTTGAGTAAGAAGCGAGAGAATTGTTCACTGTGAAAGTTGGTTACAATCCCACAATCCATTCAAATGTTTACCTTTCAAAAAATGTCAGATATTTTAATTTACGTATAAGCCAATTCTATAACTTTTTTAGGAGTGCTGCAAGATGGAGGCCGTCCGAACCCCGGCACCTGAAACAACCGTTCACGAAATGAAACAATATCACCGCCAGATGAATTCAGCAGTATGAATGTTTATAGATGTGCACCATTACCTAGACTTGTCTCAGCAAGATGAATGTTTATAGATGTCCGTCATTACATAGACTTGTCTCAGCAAGATGAATATTTATATAGATGTGCACCATTACCTAGACTTGTCTCAGCAAGATGAATGTTTATATAGATGTGCACTATTACCTAGTCTCAGCAAGATGAATGTTTATATAGACTTTTAAGGGGACTTGTGGTAGTGTGGTAAAACATGAATGTCGGCTTGATCTCCGGTGAGGACCTGTAGATAATTCAGGTCATTGCTAAAGAACCCGCTATACAGCATCCAGGACCATTGCACCATCTTGTATGGTGTGGCTGTAAGTAGGTCATCGTAAAACAACAGTCATAGTATAAGTGGTTAATAAGTTGTACAGTGACTTCATCATCTCCCTTCAGGGACTTCACACACAACTACAATTGTCTGAACAATATTGAATCTTTATGGTAATGCACAGTTACATACATTTATCTCAGCTCAATGAATCTTTACATATGTGCACCATTTTCTACACATATTTCAGTTCAATGCATCTTTACGTGTGTGCACCATTTTCTACAGATATTTCAGCTCAATGAATCTTTACACATGTGCACCATTTTCTACACATATTTCAGCTCAATGAATCTTTACATATGTGCACCATTTTCTACACATATTTCATCTCAATGAATCTTTACATATGTGCACCATTTTCTTCACATATTTCAGCTCTATGAATCTTTACATATGTGCACCATTTTCTACACATATTTCAGCTAAATGAATCGTTCTTTATTTGTAAAGAACTTTTTGGTTAGACTTATCGTGTGTACTATTTTCTAAAGTTAGTGGGAGCTTATCCCCGCTACCAACCCCCGGCAGTAACAACCTTGGGATTGCCACTCCCGAGTCGGACTGCACAGCCATTCCCGGCGGTGTTTTGTAGACTCAACTTAGCTACACCATCGTCTCTCGAGACGGACGGATGCCGACGACGGATTTTCTAAAGTAACTGTTTCATACAAAAAGGAAGATGTAATACATCTTCGTAGACATCTGTGTTGCCTACAGCTCTAAATCTGAGTATATATTTCAATAATATTTTCATTTTTTTACAAATGAGTGTCCATACAAATGAGTGTACATACAAATGAGTGTCCATACAAATGAGTGTACATACAAATGAGTGTCCATACAAATGAGTGTCCATACAAATGAGTGTCCATACAAATGAGTACATACAAATGAGTGTACATACAAATGAATGTACATACAAATGAGTGTACATACAAATGAGTGTCCATACAATGAGTGTACATACAAATGAATGTACATACAAATGAATGTCCATACAAATGAATGTACATACAAATGAGTGTACATATACATGGGTTTTGACAGTTTTAATAAGGTCAAACCTTTATTGAAACGTAGATCGAGATCGAATGCAAAACAAGTATTATTGATACTCCTATATTTGGTCATCTTGACCTTAGGTCAAGCGAAAGTTGAGAGATCATGTATATAAACCGGCGTGTTACAAGTTGTTTACATTTACATTAATAAACGCTTGGTTTTAGAGCACTATGATTTCTTTTGTCTTATCCTCTGTGATAAAGTGTTGTTGTTTTTTTTGACGCTAGAAATGTAAGATAGAATATGTTGGTCTGTAATGCTATGCATATTTAAAGTGAGGTTTTTTTTGTCCACTGGGGATTGTCCACCTTGGTGGATTTGAGCGATACCGTTATTTGATGTCATGAGCCAGTAGTCCTTTATAGTATATGTTTAAAAAATACAAAAGCGACATTTTGACGTCTGCGCTGTGGTATTATGTCGGTATCCGGCGAGCGGCACTGGTATTACGTCGGTATCCGGCGTGCGGCACTGGTATTACGTCGGTATCCGGCATGTGGCGAAGGTATTACGTCGCTATCCGGCGTGCGGCACTGGTATTACGTATGTATCCGGCGTGTGGCAATAGTAACGTCTATATTTTCACAGAATAAACGTAGCTATAAATTGTTAACGCAACATCAAGGTTTAAAAAAAAAAATAATATACAGTAGGCTGCTAGCTGTCTGACACATACATTTGGACTAAAGTATATGGTAGGCGCACTACACCTGCACTGATGTACAAGGTAGCTGCTCCACACCTGGACTAACGTTTATGGTAGGTGCGCTTCCCTTAAGCTAATGGGGTACAGTAAATGCACTATTCCAGTACTAATGTTAATTGTGCTAGGTGTAGTCAGGTGTACTGCTGGACTAATGTATAAGATAGGTGCACTCATCCATGACTAATGGCTATTATAGGCGAACTACAACTGGCCTGATGTGTATGGTAGCGTACCAAGCATAGACTAATTAATGAGGTATGTGCAATAACCTGGACTGGCATATATCGAAGTTGCACAAAACCTGGATTAATGTATATCGTATGTGCACTACACCTGGATTAACGTATATCGTATGTGCACTACACCTGGATTAATGTATATCGTATGTGCACTACACCTGGATTAATGTACATCGTATGTGCACTACGCCTGGATTAACGTATATCGTATGTGCACTACACCTGGATTAATGTATATCGTATATGCACTACACCTGGATTAATGTATATCGTATGTGCACTACACCTGGATTAATGTATAGCGTAGGTGCAATACACCCGGATTAATGTATATAGCAGGTGCACTAGACTTGGATTAATGTATAGCGTAGGTGCACTGCACCTGGATTAACGTACATCGTAGTTGCACTACACATGAACTAAAGACTAAAGCGTTGCCTTGCGTTTACTCTGTGTAGGATGACCCATTTATCTAGCTGGCAGCACCATCCAAGGGATCAAGGCCCGTCATCATAGGGTGCGTCCGACACCAGTTTGCGATCATTTCGCCCACCTGACCTTATGACCACGAAATTCCTAGTCAAGGTTGAGTAAAGCTGGTGGCTTATTGTGTGAAGTCCCTGAAAGGATGAGATGAAGTCTCTAAAATCCAATAAACCACCAATGTGACGGTTTTTGTCGGTGCTTATTGTTATTTAGTGCTGGTCAAAATTGAGGTCAATGTTCACCTTTGACCCTAGGCTGAATAGTGAACATCGCAAACAATCTTTAGCCTCCTTTTCAATGTTGTGTTGAACTAATCTAAGTTTCTAGGTTAAAACTGATCTAAGTTTCTAGCACTTAGATTGTATTACGTTGGTTGGTTTTAATTTGCATAACATGTGATAACTAGTTTAACAGAAGATGATAATATACATAAATTAAAAATGCAATAAACAATTTGGGATGTATATATTCTTGAGCAAAAAGAATATATACATCCCCAAATTGTTTATTACATTTTTAATTATATGTATAAAATATCTTCTGTTAAACAGATTATCACATGTTATCACAAATGCAACCAACATATCTACAATCACAAGTGCTAGAAACTAGATCGAGTTAGAAATAAAAAAAGGTGAGTTCCAACACAACAGTTCGAAAGAGGAGCTAAGGTATTGTTTTTTGATCATTCATAATTCAGCTACAAAAAAGTCAAGGTGAGCAATTTTTGACCAGCACTAAATAACAAATAAGCACCGACAAAAATCGCGACTAGTGGTTTATTGGATTTTAGAGATTCATCTCATCCTTTCGAGACTTCACACGAAAAACCACCGAAGCCTCAACCTTGACTAGAATTTCGTGGTCAGATGGGCAGATGATCGCAAACAATTGTCGGACGCACCCTAAATGATGACAGGTATGTCTACTGGATATGTGCTGCCTTGGTAAGCAGAGCAACATAGTCTTTAGTTCTAATGTTAATAGTCGCAACTACGATATTGCGATTAATCTATCGGAGTGCGAATACTACATATACATTAATCAAGTCTAGTGCACCTGCTATATACATTAGTCGGGTGTATTTGCACCTACGCTATACGTAATCCAGGTGTGAGTGCACATACGTATACGTGC
>JAGDYQ010000136.1:2777893-2806365 GCA_021962125.1 Bulinus truncatus | reverse complement strand
CATAATTTAAAGGACTTTTTTTGTTTATATTTTTATAACATACACAAGGATCCACGTCCCAATTGTAAAATTTTCTGGGGATTAGGTTCCAGCTCAGTATGCGTACTGTGCGCTAATAATTAAGACATCTGCCTTATTACTAGTCATTCTCACATGTTGCCTCTAAAGTAGCCTAGTATATGTTAATGATGGTGGGGAAACGGCACTGGAAAAGACAGAGCCCCCATGAATGTCTGTAAGATCAAGAGTTAAACATCCCATCCTGATTGGTTTGTTTTCCCGCCAGATTTTGGTGGAGTTTTTAATTTGGGCCCAATCCATACAGAGACATTAATAGTTTCTTTTTTTTTTCAAATAGCATCTTTAAAAAATGGCGGGAAACAGATACCTTGTGTCGCGCTGCTTCCGTAATCTTCATCGCACCTGCCATCTTTGTCGTCATCTGAAATAACAAGAAATTGATGACAAAACAATCTTTATTAGACATTCGCAAATTTATTTTCATAAAAAACGAAATACTTAGCTGTCATATTTCTCGCAAAGCGTCATAATCCAGACAAATGCAATAATTCCAAAATCGATAACTATATGCAGATAAATAGTATGTATTATTTCAGTGATTTGTCGCTTGCAATTTTTCGGATAGTGACAAAAAATGCAACAAATCGGCGGATGATCGTTAAGTGAAACACTGGATTTACACGACATCACAAGACAGGACGTAATTAGTAAATTTCTTTATAGACACAGGTCATTGAGAAAATACTTTACCTACCAAGTTTAACATTTACTCATCAACACACACACACACACACAATACTTTACCCATCGAGTTTAACATTACCACATCAACACACACACACATACACACACACATACAAACAAAATACTTTACCTACCAAGTTTAACATTCCCTCGTCAACACACACACACAAACAAAATACTTTATCCATCAAGTATAATATTTCCTCATCAACACACACACACACAGACAAAATAATTCACTCATAAAGTTTAACATTTCCTCATCAACACACATACAAACACAAAATACTTTACCACAAAGTTTAACATTCCCTCATCAACACACATACAAACACAAAATACTTTACCCATCGAGTTTAACATTCCCTCATCAACACACATACAAACACAAAATACTTTACCCATCGAGTTTAACATTCCCTCATCAACACACATACAAACACAAAATACTTTAGCCTCAAAGTTTAACATTCCCTCATCAACACACATACAAACACAAAATACTTTACCCACAAAGTTTAACATTCCCTCATCAACATACACAAACACAAAATACTTTACCCATCGAGTTTAACATTTCTTCATCCACTTCACCATCACAGTCGTTGTCCACGTTGTCTGACCTCCTAGGGTCACTCTCTACACATTCTTCCTGTAAAACACACACACTTGGTATATCTATATATAATGATTTAATCTAATTCTATATATATATATGCAGCTGACGAGACGTCATGACACATTGCAGTTTGTTGTTCTCTAATACTGGGATATGTGAAATAACCTCGTCAGTGATGACAGATTTTTTTTTATAATAAATTTCAAAAATTAAAAAAAAAAAATACCGCTAAAAACTCGACAGATCTATACTCTTACGTCATAATCTCATTATACGCCATAATCTCATTATATATATATATATATATATATATATATATATATATATATATATATATATATACCCGTGGCTGCTCTCACAAATAGGCAAAACGAAGAGACCACATAGGGTCATCTCTCCACAAAAGAAGCACCTTTAAGTATTAGTTCCAATTATACCGAAGTCTCGGATGACCACGACTTGTATTTATGATAGGGAACTCCCCAGACATTTGTATAAGTCTACGCCGTGGGCCTGCAATTATCCAGGGTCGACCATATCTGTATACAATTGTTTATCTGTCATGAGTGTTAACTCTTAATTATGTACATAATTATTATAGAATCTTACCATCTGTAATGTTCAACTATTGAGCATATAGGCCTTAATTCAGTGATATATTTCATCATTTAGGAAAATATGATATTTTTTGTACATTTTAACTGACGACGAATGTTTACAACCCGCTAAGAGTTTACAGTTAGTTCAGTAGATAGACTAATATGTTGACATACATATTATATATGTGTAGATAGTAGAATGGGCTGAAAGACATATCGATACGTGAAATAGATTAGTATATAGATGAAAAGATAGATGCATAGATAGACTGGATAAGAAACCAGCTGATAGACATATCAATACATGAAATAGATTAGTATAAAGATGAAAAGATAGATGCATAGGTAGATTGGATAAACAATGAGGTGGTAGATATATCGATAGATGCAATAGATTAGTACATAGACAAAAAGATAGAGGCATGGATAGATTGTATAAGCCACGGGCTGATAGACATATCAATACAATACAATAGATAAGTATTTAAATTAAAAGACGGATGCATAGATAGATTGCATAAACATACGAATAGCCGCAAAAGTCTGATATGTGTGACATGATATGTGTGACATGATATGTGTGACATGATATGTGTGACATGATATGTGTGACATGATATGTGTGACATGAAGCTTGCCCGACTACTGCTATCACGCTATAACTTTAAAGAGTAACTAAAAAAAAACCTCGTGTCATTATTACCTCAATGGGCTGTTCGTATGTCAGCCCGGCTGGGGTCAGGTACAGCCCTATCCCTAGACCATAGACGTAACAGCCGAACCTATGCGGCGAGCTAATGAAGACCTTTTCTCCGGCCTTGAGAAGGTAATGATGCTCCAGGTATTCACTGTCCACTTGAATCTCTTTAAACGGATTTCTGAAGTAAACAAATAAAGATTCGATCTACTCAGCTAATATGTACATTACATTTTTCTTTAAATTTTGTATGTTATTGCGAACCCCAAAAAATCTGGCGTCCAGATGGGGGAAAGTTTTCGTGTTATCGTTAACATTATGAGATTATGACGTATAATGAGATTATGACCTGTAATGAGATAATGACGTGTAATGAGATTATGGCGTATAATTTGATTATGACGTGTAATGAGATAATGACGTATAATGAGATTATGGCGTATAATGAGATTATGACGTAAGAGTATAGATCTGTCGAGTTTTTAGCGGTATTTTTTTTTTTTAATTTTTGAAATTTATTATAAAAAAAATCTGTCATCACTGACGAGGTTATTTCACATATCCCAGTATTAGAGAACAACAAACTGCAATGTGTCATGACGTCTCGTCAGCTGCATCTCTCAACCATCTGGGGAAAACTTTACTGTTTCTAAATATATATTTTTTTCTTTTTTTCAGAACTGACCTTTTGGTTATCTTGATATTGTTGACCAGTACAGTCGACATGGTCTGATTGGTTGCCACAATGACCATGTAGTTCTCCGTGTCTTTTATAACAGGATCACTTTGAATGTACGATAACAATGTTATATCTTGTTAGAATGTAAAATAACAATGTTATATCTTTTTAGAATGTACTATAACGATGTTATATCTTGTTAGAATGTACTATAACGATGTTATATCTAGTTAGAATGTAAGATAACAATGCTATATCTAGTTAGAATGTAAAATAACAATAATATATCTTGTTAGAACGTAAGATAACAAAGTTATATCTTGTTAGATTATTAGATAACGATGCCACATCATGTATATTTAAAAACAAATATATTGTTGTCCTCGGCTGATTTCACTCAGACTCTAGTGATAGATAGTAGATAGATAGATCTATATCTGAATATCTATATCTTTCACCTTACACACAAATCAATGAGACATTAGCTGCAGTGGTGGTGGAAGACCGGCCACACAGTGCACTGAGCTAGGTAACGGCGCCCAAACAGCGCTGTTCAGTTAAAGTGCACTTCTCAGATTGGGAGGACGGCGCCAAATATGTAGCTCTCACAGGGCGCCACAATAGCTGGCTACGGCTCTGATGAGCTGTTACAAATTTATTGATAAAAGAATAATCGTATATGGAAAGTTGCATAAGTCTTAATAAAGAAGTGTTTTCCCAAGTTCTCAAATTAAGAAACATAATTCTTACCCCAAGAAGTAGCTGTAAGAGAACAGCTCGACGGATAGCAACATAGTTATTGACGGACCCCCGAGCTCTGATGTGCCGTGATCTATGCAAGTGGACGCCACGACGATGGTCAGAAGTATGGGCTTGTCGCTGGTCACTCTGCGACCTATTGCGCTGGATAATTTAGTCTGAAATATTTTTATTTTTTTTTAAAGAGCTGAAACCTCGAGTGTTCAAGATCGCACTGGTACATTGAAATCTAAATGCTGGAACATCTACCAATAACAAAACAGTATCGCGCGAGGATAAAGACGAGGAAAATAAATCCTATACATACTACCTACAGGATTCAATTAGACAAGTGGTTTGAAATAGAGCCACTGTGTTGTCAAATTGAGCTCAGCAGCGATGCGTGAATGACATAACAACTTGGAAGAGTTGGGTTTTTTTTTTTCTAAATAAAATATCAAATCTCTTTTAAGCTGATGCATTACTTAGTTCTTTTTTACTCATTACTACCCCTTGACATCTCGGACTGACAGTCCACGCACACCTCCCCCCCTATAGTGTCATGTGATCCTCGACCAATCGCTAACTCGCTATACCGATCAAACCTGTCAGGCATAATAAGTGTAGAATTCATCTGTTTCTGTAACCACGGCATGTGAAGGGGTTTGGGTGTGGTTAGCACAACGCCCAGCCCTCCCCTCCCCACCCCTTTACTTCTGCAACAAATGTCAAGCACCCGTTTAAAGGCTGGGTAAACGTGATCGAACCCGAAGCTCTCATATTGACAGTCGAGTGATCTACACCGCTCGGCCATCTGTCCCACTTGATACATCTAATCTAAATTGTCTAAAAAAATGTCGCGGGGACGTAATAGACATTTTTGTCCATGTTTCACGGAGCATTGGACATTACCCTTGACTGTCCATGTTTTAATCGATGCCGTTATAATAAGAATTAAAATTTACATTTCTCTACAACTTTATCGTGTACATCTCAGACGCCAATGCGTAAAGTGATTACGGCGGTGCATGTGATCCATAAATTCAACAGGCTGTGATCCATAAACTCAACAGGCTGTGATCCATACACTCAATAGGTTGTGATCCATAAACTCAATAGGTTGTGATCCATAGACTCAATAGGTTGTGATCCATAGACTCAATAGGTTGTGATCCATTGACTTAATAGGTTGTGATCCATAGACTCAATAGGTTGTGATCCATTGACTTAATAGGTTGTGATCCATAGGCTCAATAGGTTGTAATCCATAGACTCAATAGCTAGTGATCCACAAACTCAATGGGTTGCGATCCACATGTTCCATAGGCTGTTATCCGCTAATTCAGAAATGAAGCCATCGGGAATAACAAAAGATGGCATTCAGCTATAAATAGATCTCAGACTAGATATTTTACCTTTGTATGGTTATCAGAACGAGGTCATTTACCTTTGAATAGCTGTCAGAACTGATGGGTTTCACCTGACCAGAGCAATCAAGAACAATCGTTGATTTCTGATTGGATATTCTGACGGTCGTTTTCGGCTCGGAGCTTACGGCCAGAAGTAGGTCATGGGTCGTACGTGTAGGTAAGAAGATGGCCACAAAGTCAAAGCCGTACATGTAGTTAGGGAACACCATCTCTGGAAGAGTGAGAGAGAGAGACATGAGCAGAGACATGTAAAAATCCTACTTATAAAATCCTTTTTATTTTCTATTTGAACTCATTTTGATTGATTAATATGACCCCAGTAGTGTCTACTTTTGATGCACCTCATGCTAAAACAAAAACCGTCTTTTTAGTGTAAATAGCCTTTATTTTAGCCCATGCTACTGTAACTAATGTTAATATATACATGATTACTTTATTTCAATTCCAGAATAATATCACGACTAGGTGCATATGAAATTAATGAATGAACTTTTCTTTAATACAATCAAGCTTTAATGCAATACATCCCCAACTCATCATTGTAAACAAAAAAAAGTCTTTACTGATCATCCATGAAACTACCTACCCCTTGACATCTCGGACTGACCGTCCACACACACCCTCTAAAGTGTCATGTGATCCTCGACCAATCGCTATCTCGCTATACCGATCAAACCCTTGACCAAAACATGCTTGATCTCACCAAAACAACGGGTCATGCCTCGCGGCACACTAAACATTCCTCCAAGGGGGAATAATTCAAATAACAGATCAAGAGGGGATAACTTGGGATAGGACAGTAGATCTTAACACTGTAGTTTATATCAGTCCAGCTCATAGTATAGTACCTCATTCAATTGTGCATCATTCAATTGTAACTCATTCAATTGTACCTCATTTAATTGTACCTCATTTAATAGTACCTCATTTAACTGTAAATCATTTAATTGCACCTCATATAATTGTACATCTACCAACAACACAAAGCTAAATTTGCTATCTCTGCGACTACCACAAGTTAAAGTCATTGTGACATATTAATCCTGAACTGTCGCGGCCACTGTATTTATAAAAAAGTAAGTACCCTAACCCATAAAAGGGCCATCGGGGCTTATGAATTGTAGAATTCGCCTGTTTCTATAATCTAGGGATATAAAGTAATTGTGTGGTTAGTTCAACGCCCAGCCGTGTTTACTTCCCTAACTTAAGTCAAGTATCCATTTTTTCATCTGGGTGGGTCTTTAGAGACTTAGAACAAAAAAAACTGTCACCAGGACCTGAAAAAATTGCCTCGGTTCTCACCGGGGATCGATCGCAGGACTCTCAGGTCTGCACCACTCGGCCACTGGTCATTTTTTCGGTCAATGCCAGATGTAAGTGAAAGATAAACCACTGAAGATAAATAAAAACAACTCACCCATGGCCAGATCTGTGTTGGGGTATTTACCATGGTTCTTACACGGGACATCTGTCATGGGGGAGGAACAGCTTCCGCTGATGACGCCGATGGGTAACGTACCTTGTATGACAGTTCCTTCAGAGCGGTGAGAAATAAATAGCAGTAAGATATAAAGAGCACTGAGAGATAAAGAGCACTGAAAGATAAAGAGCATCGAGAGATAAAGAGCATCGAGAGATAAAGAGCACTGAGAGATAAAGAGCGTCGAGAAATAAAGAGCACTGAGAGATAAAGAGCATAGAGAAATAAATAGCAGTAAGATATAAAGAGCACTGAGAGATAAAGAGCACTGAAAGATAAAGAGCATCGAGAGATAAAGAGCATCGAGAGATAAAGAGCACTGAGAGATAAAGAGCGTCGAGAAATAAAGAGCACTGAGAAATAAAGAGCGGCGAGAGATAAAGAGCGGCGAGAAATAAAGAGCGGCGAGAGAAGAGCCCCACCCCCCCTCCATCCAGGGCAATGGGTTTTTGTTGTATCACATAGCGGCTGCCTTCTATAGTTGATAGTTTACAAGTTAAAAGTGGACTGGGTTCCTTAACAAGTCTGTCCGTTGAGGGAGAGACGAGGTGCATGTAGTAGAGTTGTGTTTGTTATTTGCACTAATGTAAAGTAAATTTCCCTTAAGCTCCTACGGGGTTACAATAGAACTTTAAGATACAAACAATGGAATGCAACAATACCTGTGAGAGATACGTTCTTATGTTCGTTACAGAATGAAATGACAAAAGCTTCGTAACTGAAAAGATATAACAAAAAGAGGAATCTTAAAATAATATATATTATAGCGATTATGGTTCTGCGTTAAATCGAAAGTAAAGAATTAATACAACAATGTTCCAGTTTAAAATACATTCATGAAAGAAAAAATCGGATCTCCCCGAAACCGAAAATAACCTAGCCTACCCGATCAAGCCTAAGGGGATATAACTCTATGCAAAGGTTTTGCAGGGTACAGCTAGTACATTTTATTTTTAAATGAATTGTTTAGCTGTGAACCGTATATACGAATGTCGTCTAAGTAAATGAGGAGAAAGGTTAGGTACAAATGAAAACCATCCTTTTCCAGTTATTGTTATAAATCACATTGATAACAGATGTTTGATTATCTTTACAGATAATCGCTTAGTCTCTGACAGGATTGTACACCATCCTTGTGACTCAGTGGTGTAACAAGGTGTGTGTGTATGGGGGGGCAGCCCCGTAGCGTGAAAATTTGACAGGAGATGGGGCAGGAATTCTACAGCAGGGGCCAGGCAATGGCAGGGGGGGCAGGTAATACATTTTACTAAGTAGAACAAATAAGCAGGGGAGCCCGGCCCCCTGCCCCCCCTGCATACTACGGGCCTGGTGTGGGGGAGGGGATTGGAGCACACTACACAAATCCATGGAAGGAAAATATTTCGTCATCCCCCCCCCCCCTTACGGTTTCAGCTGTTCCCTCAGCGTGCTCTGGTCGTAGAACTTTTCTCTGTTGTGTTCGAAAGAAGCGCCTGCCCTTGGGTCTATTTGAAATTTGATTTTGACTGTTGTTCTATCTTTCTCGGACATTACAATGATAAATGGATTGGCCCTGAAAGATGAACTGAAATTAGTACTTAGTATAAAAAAAAACAACAACAAATATATTGTTCATTTGTTATTGCATTCTAAAGGAATGGCAAACTAGGAGACTGTTTCCAAAAGGGCCCCCTTACCTGTACAAATTACTAATAATCTGAAAGGCTTATGGCCCCGATAATTACCATTTCCTACTCACCCTCTTTAAAGATCTCTGTCTGGAGCCCTCTACTGGTAAAAATGACTATAAAATATTATTTTTAGATGGCCCCGATATTTACCTTTCCATACGCCACCTCCTTTTTTAAAAGCCTCTTTCTGGGGCTCCCTGGTAATAATACTACTATTAAACTGATTCTAAATAGATTTGCAATAGACTTCACCCCCCCCTTCTAAATATCTTAAAGAGTATCTATGTTCCCCCCCTAACGAATTTAAGAATGGCTTAGAGCACGTGAATATCTAGCTAGCTATAGCAATATTTGAGATAAAACTTTGACAACCTGTTTTGCCGATTCTAAAGTAATTACATTTTTTTTATAAAGTAAGATACTTTAAAGTAACCGCAATGCAAAACAAAAAAAGTCTCACTGTAGAGTAACCGCAATGTAGCGTTTCCCCCACAAACTGACCGGAAGTGCCAGAAAACTGGCACTGTACGATCCCTGTTTGAAGACATGCACATACATGCCGAACTGTTTCCCAGCATGCAGTGTGATACATTTCCTTAACCCGGACTCTTCGTGGTGAGGTATTCTGAGAAGTCAGTAACACAAAAACCTTTATAAGCTACATATAGGATACGAATTTCGAATGTTGGTATATATGTGTCTTTGTTGTTTTTTTTGTAACAAATAAAGAACGATTAGACAATGTGTAGACAGAGGACTCTGGAGATCTGATGTGTTGGTGGCCGATACACTGTCATGGGTGTAGGGCGATGATAATGATGATGGTGATGGTGATTATGATGATGGTGATGGTGATGACGAGAATGATGATGATGATGATGATGATGATGATGGTGATAATTATGATGGTGATGGTGATGCTGAAGATGATGATGGTGATGGTGATGACGAGGATGATGATGATGGTGATGATGGTGATGATGATGGTGATGGTGAAGATGATGATGGTGATGGTGATGATGATGATTATGATGGTGATGATGATGATTATGATGGTGATGACGAGAATGATGATGATGCTGATGATGGTGATGATGATGGTGATGATGATAATGATGATGATGGTGGTGGTGGTGGTGGTGATGAAGATGATGATGGTGATGATAATAATGTTGATGGATATGATGGTGATGATGGTGATGATTATGATGATGATGAGATTTAATTAATAGGATACCTAGTCCCCGGGTTTTTTTAAAGAATACTGAGAACTGAGACGTTCAAGTTTCAAGTTCTGTCATTCTCTCATTCTATCAGTTGTTGTATTTTTTTTTTAAGTCCATGAAATCTTTTAGATTCTATAATGGGTAACCTAGCTGATAGTGCATTAAAAATAGAGGCTAACGTGGGAGGTTTCACCTTAGGATCGAACCCGCGACCTAGTCGAGCGCATTAATCAGCTTGTCTCATTATCTCTTTCCTTTCTCTCCGTATCTCTATCTCTATATTTATCTCTGTCTTTTTATGTCTGTCGTCGCGTCTCTTCACATAGTGGGACGGATGGTCGTGTGGTGAAGCGCTTGAACCTCAACCTGAGGGTCCCTGGTTCGATCTCCGGTGAAGACCAATGGATTTTTAATGTCGTGGTAAAAGTCCCTGCTATATCTCCCGTGGTGCCTCCATGGCCATTGCACTACTGACTATGGTGGGTATGAAAGAAGGGAAACCATAAAAATAACCGTACCATATGTGGTTTAAAGCTATGACTTTTCGTGTCAATGAAAATGATCTGCAGTTTGTTTCACTGAAAGGGATCTGCCTACAGTTCGTGTCAATGAAAGGGATCTACCTACAGTCTGTGTCAATGAAAGGGATCTACTTACAGTCTGTTTCAATGAAAGGGATCTACCTACAGTTTGTCGTGGGTCATGTGATACAGGGCCAGAGCATCTCTGCTGACTGTCAGCGTGTCGAAGTCGATGATCCCCTCATGTGAGCTTGGCACCGACAACGTCACCTGTGACAAACAACAACAACGGCAAAGGTTAAAACACACAGTAATCAGGACATCAAATTTATGGTCAAGCGACACCAAATATACTCCAACAGCAATGACAGTTACAAATTCAAGTGATCTCACTAAGTCATGGCTTTAAGCTACTCGTGACAACCCTATCTAAAAATACTGTGTCCAAATGTCACTTTAGGTCTACACTCTACGACTACTGTAGTGAACTTTTGAATACTACTACGTCCACTCTCTACGTCTAATGTAGTAAACTTCTAATTACCACTACGTCCACTCTCTACGAATGTCTCAGTCTTACCCTTCGTATCAATTTTCATGCACTAAATCTTATTTACAACTAACTTCTTAAATCCCTGCCTTGTGTCAAGCCCAGCAAAACTTTCTCAAAGGGACACAATTACATATCGCAGTTGTTTCTTTTTCAGTTCACGCCCCCTGAGTGCCCTTTTGTCCTGTCCAGTTCAATGGAATGTGTCTTGATTTGACCCATCTAACCGTGAGTGCAGAATCTATCAGGTACAGAGGCGCAACTGGGGGGGGGGCATTGGGGGCATTTGCCCCCTCCGAAATAAAACAAAAAAAATTAAAAGATTAAACCAAAATTTGTTTAAAATAAAATACAAATTTATAAATAATGTGATTTTTTTAATACAAGTGATTTTTTGCCCCCCCCCCTGAAAGTTTGGTCTAGTTGCGCCTCTGATCAGGTACAATAACATTTCTTTAACTATGTGTATATGTTACCGTCTCATAGAATAACTAGTTTAAGTGCCAATTTAATAACTTATTACACACTTAAACGGACATGATCAGTTATTTCATGGAATAATTAGGTATTCTATGAAATAACTGCAATATATACTTTAACGGTAACATATACATTTGTGAACACTGTCAACATGTACCACGTTTAACCAATTACCACACTTAAAAGGTTTCTACCCACCTTAAACGCTGTCAATTCGTTTGTAAATACGTGTAAATTCTGTACTGAATTTTGAGGGTTTGGAAAGGTGAGAATGAAGAATCTACTCAATGCTGAGAAAGTTGCTGAATATTGAAACATTAAAAAAACACGCAAGTTATTACTGAATGTAGATATGCATCTTGCTATGTATATATATATACATACACATTTTTTTGACGCGTTAATCGCAAATTAACGCAGCTTAATCAGCAAATCGCAAATTAACGCAGTTTAATCAGCAGCCCGAATATATATTCGGGCTGCTGATTAAACTGCGTTAATTTGCGATTAACGCGTCAAAAAAAATTTGCGATTAAAATTTTTAACGCAACACCTAAATGCGTTAATTTGACCAAAATGCTGAAAGTTCACTAAATCGATAACTAAAGGAATTTCACGCAACAACTTGAAGTTAAAGTCCGTTCACTTATTAAGTAGATCTACCCCCACCCTGTCACAATTTACACAACCCTCACCCCCAAGTACGTGGACAAAAGCCCCAATTGTAATATAAAATGATGATGTTTTGTTATGTAGCCTTTCGACAAGTGAACCTCCTGCTCCCTTCCCGGTCGATGTAAAAAGAAAAAAAGTTTCATTTACTAGTTTACATTATATACTGTAGTGTATTGGTGGAGGTACTGTAGTGTACTGGTGGAGGTAAAAGAACGACAAGTGTTTGCTGAACTTTGTTATAATTAGGTCAAAATAACGAAATGTTAGAAATTTTGTATCACCATTTTTTGCGCCCAACTTTTTATCGCATTTAAAAATACAGCGTCTTGCATCAGCTGCACTAACAGTTTCACGACACTTGAAATCAATGTCTAGACATGGTCTAGACTATGCTATGCAAACATCAGTACACGAGACACTGTTAGTATTTTTCAGAATTATTGTGTTACTGAGCTAAATTTAATATTTTATATTTATTAACGTTCTGAAACTAGTGGTGTCGATATGATGGAAAGAAAGGCATATTTTTGTTTGTACTTTGTATATAACAATAAAAACATCAAAAAATTTTTCTCCAAGAGTTAGACCGGCAAACACTCGGATACAACTGTTGCTATAACCAAAATGAAACGAAAGAAAGAATTGTTAATGTTGACACACGAAAGAACAACAGAAGATCAAAAATGAAAGCCGACCTATCAAACTTTTGCTTTGAACGTTTGAAACGGTAACATTAAAGAGTGTCATTTTACAAGATACTTTTTTATTAATTTAACTGACAGACATATAATTTTTTTTTCTCTTCTGTTGTTCACTAAAACATTGAACAAATAGTTGACAGTAAGAAAGTAAATGAATGAAAGAATATAAGAGTAACATTTATAGACACCGACGCGCAAAAACTTCAAAGAAAGATCAAAAGTAAATCAACTTGTTTTGGGACATCTTTAAGTGGAGAGAGTGTGTTAAAAATGTGACTTGGTGGGGAAAAGGGGGGGGGGTTGGAATAAAGAAAAAAAAACGCGTTAATAATAAGTGAGCGACAATTTTCCGGCTACACTATTATTTTATGAAAGAAAAGTTACATGAGATATAAATGACGTGTGTATTTTTTTTTTTGAATGGGAAGTGGAGGGTAGGGTAAACAGACTTAGGTGTGGGCTAAGTGAAGAAAAATATGACAGGGAGGGAGGGACATACGTCATTAGTTCGGAACTATGGTACGATAAAAAAAAGGTTTGACATTGTTGTTAAATAAAAAGAAAACAATTCGCATCATTGACGTGATTGATACATGTCCATAAACTGGTCTCAATAACTAATTCAATAGACATATATGCTAATGCTTAATAAATATGTTATAATTCATTATACCTCTTTCGTAAATTAAAATGACTTGTTTATTATGCCAATGTTATGCTTTGATATTATGACATATTAGTTTGAATACAAACAATTGTATTATATTGTGTCGATTAAAATGTGCGTTAAAATTTTTAATCATGCGTTAATTTCGATCAATTTTTTTAATCAAACAGCAGCTCTAATATAAATAAATTATATGTTTCCCTTTAACCAATGTGGTCGTTGGAAGGAACGAATGGACACATCAACAGAAGTAATTTCAAGCGTCCTTTGTGTGGGCTTATTATACACTTGGTGGCACCCACTTCTCCTCTACAAGTCAGCGGGAAATTTATTTTTTTTTTGGATTTACCCCCCTCCCCCCCCCCCCCAGGGATGGAACCCTGTACCCTTTTGCACGTGAGTCGAGTTCACTATCGGGACTAACCCTATTCCGCCACTCACATTCATGTAATAACTTACTGAAGAGTTTCGTATTAACCACGATACTGTAAGAGAAATGTATACAAATGCATGAAATCACCTTTTAATCATCAGCAAAGTAAATATTTCACCCTTCGGCCATTCTATTCAGCCGCCCCCCGCTCCACACACACACACACATCCTCAACCCTTTGCGCCTTAAAATCCACTGTTGTTTGACCATGTATTTCTCATCAAGAAATGTTTTTTTTTTTTACTGCATATTCTTTGATTCGGAGTAAAACGCTGAGTTAAAGTAGTAGGCTAATTAAAGTACACTGACCTATGGTTATGTGTGGTCCGCAGGCGAGACTGACCACTAGAGTTGTGAAGTTCAAACAATATTTCTTACTGGACCTAAAACAATGTAAACAGGTCGTGTATATGATAAGTTTTTTTGATTAGAATAAGTATTTAAATATCCCTAAATAAATAAGCTATGAATTCCTATGTGTTGTCATTTGAACCGAACTTTAAATATTCATACAGGATGCAAAAGGATTTCTTTAAACTTTAGGTTGCTTTGCTAATTGCATTTACTGTGTCTTAATTTGTCTTGTCTCTATGAGTCTTATGGTTTCTTAAGTCATCGATTTATCAAATATGAGTATAAAGTGTCACTCTGGTTAATAACGAGAGAGAGAGAGAGAGAGAGAGAGAGAGAGAGAGAGAGAGTTCATTACGTTTTATTTTTATTTTACAAATGTTTTTTAAAATAAATACAATACTTTTAAAAATAAAAAAATTAAGGTCTTATTACAACTTACATATTAAAATTTCGTAAAGCTCTTTTATGTTTTGAAAAAAAAAGGTTCACTATTCTGCTGTCTACAAGATAAACATTTGCACGTCTGTGTCTAGCAGGTGCGCAATTATAATCGATGGAATAACATGGGTTTATGTTTATTTCCCCTTGAACAAGGTACGAAACCCCGGGGACAGCGCAGAGGGTGAGTGTGTGATGTCCCCTGTAAGAATAAGATGTAATCTCTTAGATCCTATAAACCACTTATGGGATGGCATTTGCAGTGCCCTTCTTTCATCCGCAACACAATCGATAGGGTGATTCCATGGAGGCACCATGAGAGAAATAGAGGAGACTTTAACCACTACTTGCAATAGCTATTGTTCCTCACTTAAGATCGAACCAGGGACTCTTAAGTTGATATTCGGGAGCTTTACCACCACATCTTTCGAACCCAGTTGGTAGGTCAATTCATTTCTCTCCTAGTCGTCCGATCTACAGTAAGGTCACTATATTTTGGCCGGTTCGGGCCCCATGGAATCAATTCCTAGTGTCAGTGTAACGAAAAAAAAAGACAGGCGATCGTTGAAAAGATTAACTGACTTCAGATTTACTTTGGGGTTACTTTAGAATTACTTTAGATGACTGGGAGTTACTTTAGAATTACCTTAAGTGACCTAAGTGTTTTTAGAGCATTTTCGAAAAAAAATGCTCTATTGTCCCCGTTTTGTCTGTCTGTCTGTCCGTCTGTCTGTCATCACCCTAGATCTCAACAACCATAAGTCCTAGACCCATGATGTATATATCATTTTGTAGGTCTTGGCCTGCCAAGAAATGACTTTTTTCCATTTCGCGATCTGACCTCTCAGGGCCGTAAAAGGGGCCTTAGTACCGTTTTTTACTATATAAGCTATATTAATAAAGGAGCGCTATATCTCAGCAACTATAAGTCCTAGACCCATGATGTATATATCATTTTGTAGGTCTTGGCCTGCCATGTGTACATCAACAGTTCATTTCGCGATAAGACATCTGAGGGCCGGGCTTCAAGGCTCCTAAGGGACTTATATATTATATATACACCTTGTACGTTCAATAACCCATTCATTTGGTGCGAAATACTGCAGCACGTAGTTTCACCAAGATTTATTAAGAAACTCATCAAATGAAATAGTAAGCTTGTGTTCTGAGTTTAATTGAAAGTATCAGAGCTATGCAACAATTGACGGAGTTTTCGGACGATTAAATGACTATAGTTTCGAATGTTTTCAATTATGAGTCCTATTTCAGTAACCACAAACCACTTGTAGTTAGATTTAAGAGACAATAATTTTTTTCAAATATAAAGAAACGTCTTTATAATTTTTTTTTACAGATATATGCATTACACAATTGAATTTATAAACATTTCCAAAATTTACAAATATTTACTGAAAGCTAACAAACGTACTGATACATAACATGAAAATGCGCTAACACGTCCTGTGTCCAGAATGGAACAGGCTTAATTGCTTGTTTTAAAGTTACTTTAGAGTTACACTGCGTTACGTTTTAGTTTTGTTATTGAGATGGTGATCACTGACCAAGGCTCTAATCTACGAGTTGGCCTGGTCATTCTCACTTATCCCATCTAGCACCGAGCAGCTTCTCACTTTTGATGCGCAAGGGTTCCAATGTACACCGTAGCGCCTCCATGCCTACTACTCCACGATATAAAAACTTCACCAATACGTGAGCATCTTTCTTCATATTGTCAGATATATTTGTTGCAATATTTATTTCGCTCACTCGTACAGTACTTAAAACGAACGTAAAACATGCACAATAACAACAACATAAATTAATTAAACAATCAGTAATAGAAAATAGATAATAAAAAGAGAAATATCAAAAAAATTAACAAATCTTCAATTTCTTCATCCTTGTTGTACCAAACTACCATTAGAACCCACAACCATTGACTCAAACAAAAACACTTGAGATTTGTATTAATTTTATTTATTTTTCCTTTTTTTCCCAGCCCAAGAGTCAGTTTACATCAGTGTCACTGACGCTCGAGCTGTTATGATAAACAAAATGAAAGACATTGCCGTCTAATGACGCCGCATTCTCCTCCCTTGTCATATGACTCACCAACAACGGGGCGCAAGCTAAACGACCACCAGAAAATCCCAACCCCCGAACCACTACACCCCTTGTTTCTTCTCTTCACACCGAATCATCCTCAGCAACTGTCGATATGACGCTCTTGCTATCTGGCGAGCCGAAGAACAGGCGGTACAGGAAACCTGGGCGCGGCCTCTCCAACTCCTCGTCCAGCGAGACCTGACTGGACTCTTCGTCAGCGTTGTCGTCGACGTTGGTGCCGAAGATGGCCTTTTTCAGCCGGGCGGTTTTACCGTGCGAGCGGCGGTGAGACTTGGGTTTGGTTTTGGGGGGCTTGGGCGACTTGGAGGCCCTTGAAGCCCTCGATGTCTTGGACCCCCTGTGGTGGTGCTTGTGGACGTGGGGTGACTTTGGGACGTGCTTCTTCTTTTTCCTGACTTTTTTATCTTTCTTGGTCATCCTGTGGTAAAATATAACACAGGGTGAGTTGATAAGTTGATATTTAACACAGGGTGAGTTGATGAGGTTATATTCAAAACAGGGTGAAATGACAAGGGTCAATTTAACACAGGCTGAGTTGATGTGTGGCAGTTCAACACAGGGTGAGTTGGTAAGTGGCAATTTACCAATGATTTTGGAGTAATTTAACCCCATCGACAAATCAGGGGTCGCAAATTTGCGTTGTCTGGAGTGTCCATGTTTTAAATACATCCTTATAGTTAATCACAATAACTCAGTCAATTATTACTCCTACTGACCAATTATTACCAGTACTGACCAATTATTACCATTACTGACCGGTTATTATCCGTACTGACCAACAGTGCAAACAAAATAGTATGTTTGGACACTATGGATCGTAATGCAATGTCGGATTGTATGCTGTCACATATTCTAATAGAAAAATTGACATGTAAAGAAAAAGTGTAATTACCACACACTAAGTATACATGTAAGATACTTACAAATACATTAATACCAGCACTGCAGAAATCAGAGTTAGGGATAACGCAGTGATGTAATATAAATCGTTGCTCTCTGGCGAAAAAAAACACCAAATTATTGATATCGATTTTTTTAAATTATCGATTCCTTAACTCAAAACTTCTGTTTAATTATTTGGTTTAACGAAAATTGTGCAATTAATTTTTAAGTCAATTTGTTTAGTGTCTTGAAGTTTTAGATACATGACAGCGCATGATTCAATTATTAATTTTGCAATGTTGTTAATATTATTATTTTATTTTAAACAGATATGACTAAAAAAAAAAAGAAATTCTCATAACTAATCCAGGGATGCAACTGTGTTTAACAGTTACGAACGGCATTGGGATTACGTCCCATGCATCAATAATAATACAACATGTTTCACATCAATGCTAGCACGTGGTTTCAAGCGTTTATTGAAAAATTTTTAAAAATAAAATTTTTTACAAACGATCAATTCTAAAAAAAAAAACTTTTTTTTTTTTTAGCGTATCATGTTTGGGGCTGTCCATTAATTAGGTCAACGAAATAGGGGGGAGGGGGGGTCAGAAAATTTTTGACAATTGTTGACAATGAAGAGGGGGGGAGGTCAAGAAAAGTTGACGTCAACAATGTTACTTTTTTTTTAAATTTAATATAATTACTTAATAAAGGAAAGTAAGCAGCGTTTTTAGTCCTGTGTTATACACACTCGCTTAACATTCAGTATTTTAATTAAACTAACTATATTCCTACTAATTTTGTCACATAAACATTTTGGAAGCCACCTTTTTTAGGGGGGGGGGTAATCAAATGTTGACGTAATTTTATAGGGGGGGGGGTCTCTGGAAGTTTGACAAGTTGTTAACAAGGGGGAGGGGGGGAGGTAAAAATCGCCAAAAATTTGTTGACATAAATAATGGACAGCCCCTATGTCAATCAATTCCCCTAATAATGAATGAGGGAAAATGTTGTGTATGCCATATATTCTTAGTACTTGCATTCATGTTTAGTTAATACTTGAGCCTTTTGATTTAAAGTGGGGGGGGGGGCTTGCCATTGACCGATTGATTATCGAAAATCACGGCGTTGTATGGATCTATATGATTATTTAATTCGTCCATAGTGGAAATATAGTTATCGATAAATAATAATAATAAACAAAAAAAAAGAGAATCGACATTTCCATTTTGTTTTAATTCCTATCAACCTCGAGGTGTGTATGTGTATAAAGAGAACTTTTGCCAAATACACTTGTCGCTGTCTGGGTGTTTCAAACATAGCTGTCTCTACCTAGGACAACCTCTCCCTCCCTCCCCAATCCCTCCCTCACCCCCAACCGCCGAGACATATCTGTGTCTTAACTTAGGGTCACAAATATCGCAGAAAGTATATGCCAAGCGCCCTCAATATCACAAACTTGTTAATTTTAACTAGCTGTACCCTGCAAAACCTTTGCATAGAGTTATATTCCCCTTAGATTTGATCAGTAGGCTAGGCTATTTTTTGGTTTCGGGCAGATCCGATTTTTTCATGATTTTTATTACTATTGTCTACGTTTGACGATTTTAAACTGGAATACTATTGTATTAATTCTTTACTTTCAATTTAACACAGAACCCAAACAGCTATTATTTATATAGATTCTTCACAGACCAACTTACAAAAATGCCCCCCCCCCCCTTTTCCGATGGGATACATTTTTTTTTAATTTTACCTTGACATTCCCCGGTCTGTCGGTCGTAACAGTCCGTTCCACACTTCTCCTCACAGTTGCCCAGGCAGTTGGCCCCGTACTCGTTTGGGCCACATTCTTGATGGTTCCGATTGTGGAAAGAAAATATGAAGTTGACAAAGTGCTGCTGTCTTAAGAACGATCGAACATAATGTGAACTTATAGAGGCCATGTGAACATTGCAGGATTTACGTATTAGCTACACATGCTACAGCTTAGGGCCCACACAGTTTCAAGGGGCCCCCACATTTTTGGGGGACCCCAAAATATTGTCCCAGTGAGCAATTATTTTATATACTCAAGCATTTGGCACTGATGACATATAATATCCTTGGGCGCCGAGAGCCAACAAGGGCCCCATGGCAGGAAGTCATTGGCGGCCCTTTAATAAACAATGAGTCGTGAAAAAATTGACATGGTCGGGGCGGCCAGGACCCCTTACAGATGCGGGCCCCCTGGTAGTGATCCCCCAGACCCCCCTCTCGGTGTGACTGATAATATCTAGGATTAAAAAGGGGCCCCACATCTCAAATAGCTTTGGGGCTTATTAAGTCGAAATCCGGATCTAAATGTAAACCCTAGCATAAGTGGTAGATTTCTACGGGCAAATTAAGGTCAATGCAATCAGCGAAAACCTTCAAATAAACCAAAATGTCTGAATGTGTAAATAGATAAAGTACGCACAAGAAGTTACATTTGTTAGTTAAAAAAATAATTTGTTTACTACCTATGGAGCAGCCAATCTGATGACCTTTGAACCCGGGCTTGCAGTCCTCGCAGTAGCCGTCGAAGGTGTGGCAGACGTCCACGCACTGCGCACAGCTGTTGGTGCAGTTCAAACCCCAGGTGAAGGAGTATGTATGGTCTGACCGATGGAAACGACGCTCCTTGTAAAATACATTCATCACCCATCTGTCTGTCTGTCCATCTGTCTGCGCGTGTTTATCAATTATTTCATCAGTCTTCTTACATTTGTCTTTCTGTTCATCTGTCTACGCGTGTTTATCATTTCTTTCATCAGTCTTCTGACATTTGTCTTTCTGTCCATCTGTCTACGTGTGTTTATCATTTCTTTCATCAGTCTTCTTACATTTGTCTTTTTGTCCATCTGTCTACATGCATTTATATTTCTGTCCATCTGTGTGTATTTTATCTTTCTGTCCATCAGACTACTAGTTTTTATCCTTCTATCCGACAATCTTCATAAATATATTAATGCGTCTATAAATTTAAAATTTTAATTTAATAAAAGAGTAATTAATCTTGGGACTACGCGACTGGTGATTATGAAGACTCTGGATCAATCGATATAGTTCAATGAAAATCATCATCGATTATAAAGGAAAAAAGGGAATTTTTTTTTTTTTTGGGTAAACAAAAGTTCAGTGTTAAAGTTGTAAATGTGACTAAAAGTAACATGTAGTAGATATGTGGTAAATCTGGCTTATCATCTCTTACACACTCCAGCCTCGATAGGCTGAATAGTCGCGTGTCTTCTTTACTCACTACATCAGGGCAATGCCGTAGCGAGCTTAACTCGCGCCCGGGGCACAAATATCTTTTTAATACCTCTATTTTTGCGCTCCCCCTTCCCCCATTCTAAAACCATATAATATTATTAGTAAAATGTAAAATGAACCATTTAGCACCCCTTTGTTAGTAGCACCCGGGGCGCTTTACCCATCCCTCACTACACCTCTGCATCAGGGATGGCCGATTACGGCTCTTGGAGCTACATGCGTCCCTTCGGTGATTTCTGTCAATATGTCATATTTTTTTTCCCCTTAATTATAATTATTTATTTATTTGATAAACAAAGTTCTGTGCGGCCCTTTAAGGTAATTTTTTTTTCATTAATTTATTTTTTTAAACATCGATATGAGGGTCACATCGGCCCCATGATCGGCCAAATCCTGGCCCACAATGCTCTAGCCTGCTGCTCAAGATCTCCCTGATGTTTAGGATATTTTTTTTGACCTTGACATCCTGAGCCTTACCTTGACCACTGACGTCAAAGTCCTCGTCGCAAAACCCATCACCGTCGTCGTCTGCGGACAAAAGACAGCATGTGGATGACGAATGACAGCATGTGAATGACAAATGACAGCATGTGGATGACGAATGACCGCATGTGGATGACAAATGACAGCATTTTGGATGGCAAATGACAGCATGTGGATGACAAATGACAGCATGTTGATGACAAATGACAGCGTGTGGATGACAAATGACAGCATGTGGATGACCAATTAAGCATCTGAATGACAAATGACAGCATGTGGATGACAAATTACAGCATCTGGATGACAAATGGCAGCATGCATCAATCAAACAAACAATTAATTATGCATGTGTTCAAACAGGTTTGTTTCTTTTTTTTGTTTCTTTTTTTTTACCTTTTTGGTTGGCAGTCTCTTCATCGATGTTCCCGTCACAATCATTATCAATGACGTCACCGGGTTTCGGTATGGTGTCAATACATTCGTCCTGGGGGAACATTAACCAACATGACAGCAGTTGACACAAGTCTTTGAATTGGGCACTAATATATGCTAAAAACAACAACAAAACAACAACAAACCAACAACAAACCAACAACAAACCAACAACAAACCAACAACAAACCAACAACAAACCAACAACAAACCAACAATAAAACAACAACAAACCAACAACAAACCAACAACAAAACATCCCCAAACCAACAACAAACCAACAACAAACCAAAAACAAAACAACAACAAAACAACAACAAACCAACAACAAACCAACAACAAAACAACAACAAAACAACAACAAAACAACAAACCAACAACAAAACAACAACAAACCAACAACAAACCAACAACAAAACAACAACAAACCAACAACAAACCAACAACAAACCAACAACAAGCCAACAACAAACCAACAACAAACCAACAACAAACCAACAACAAAACAACAACAAAACAACAACAAAACAACAATAAAACAACAACGAATTAACAACCAACAACAAACCAACAACAAACCAACAACAAACCAACAACAAAACAACAACAAAACAACAAACCAACAACAAACCAACAACAAAACAACAACAAACCAACAACAAACCAACAACAAACCAACAACAAGCCAACAACAAAACAACAACAAAACAACAACAAACCAACAACAAACTAACAACAAACCAACAACAAACCAACAACAAAACAACAACAAAACAACAACAAAACAACAACAAAACAACAACGAATTAACAAGTTTGAAATATATATATATACAAGATTGATCTCCTGGTTTTATTAAAAAAAGCTGATAAAAATAAAAAAAAAAAAAAAACTAATTTAGTATAAATTTTTGTTACACAAAAAAATAAAGTATTATTGAGGAAATACTCTTGCCTGAGATATTACAAACATCATTCACATTAAATCATGATATATACTTTTCTTGAATCAATATGCGTCGATAACATTTAAACGAATTAATACCATTTTTAGGCACAAAGTAATCTATAATAATATTTGTAGCACATCATTATACTGTGTTATCAAAATGGATCCTTAAACTTTCTAATAGTATATACCATCTATTAGATTATCAATGTACCTATTGCTCATGTCCATCTCTCTATAATAACCTAGCTGGACAAAATTTTAATGATTCCAAAGGCGATTGTTGGGCTCACCACTGAAGTATTTCTCATCATTACAACCAGTGGAGAGTACCACGTTCTATGCACTATCTCTGTTATAATAACTGAAGTCTTGATGGTCATCAAGAAATGACCGTGGAAAGTAAAAACGGTTTTTTTTAAAAAAAGGTCAATCAATCATAATAACTAAATCATTAAAACGAAACATCATTACTGTTACATACTATTATTATGTCGTTGTAGAACAGTCCTCCGGGGCTGAAATACGCCCCGTAACCCAGGCCGTAGAAGTAGCAGCCGAAGGCCCCGGGACCTGTGATGACGACCACGTGGCCGGACTGCTCCAACTGAAGCAGGTAGTGATGTTCGTAGACTCCAGTAGTACCGTAAAGTTCGTCCGATAAGTACCTGAGGTAGGTGAAAGGTCAGCCAAGGTTAACACAACCAACACCTTTCATTTCGAATATTTTTTTTTTAAATCAGAAATATGTAAAGGAGTTTTTAGGGCCTCCACAAGCTATGGCGGACCACTATATGTACTTTTATTTTGCCAGCCCCGAAGGAAAGGCAGTTTGAGTACTTGTCGGGAGCTTCGGGTTAAAATGTCTTTTGGGTCTGTCAGCGAAACCAGAGTTTTTTTTTAAAGATAATTAGCATCCAATTATTTCCAGACATCGGCCGTGAGAAATTTTTACCTAGGGCCTCCACATGTACCACAGCCTAAAGCCCCCAAATGTTCCTCAGCCTAAAGCCCCCAAATGTTCCTCAGCCTAAAGCCCCCAAATGTTCCTCAGCCTAAAGCCCCCAAATGTTCCTCAGCCTAAAGCCCCCAAATGTTCCTCAGCCTAAAGCCCCCAAATGTTCCTCAGCCTAAAGCCCCCAAATGTTCCTCAGCCTAAAGCCCCCAAATGTTCCTCAGCCTAAAGCCCCCAAATGTTCCTCAGCCTAAAGCCCCCAAATGTTCCTCAGCCTAAAAGCCTCCAAATGTTCCTCAGCCTAAAGCCCCCAAATGTTCCTCAGCCTAAAGCCCCAAATGTTCCTCAGCCTAAAGCCCCCAAATGTTCCTCAGCCTAAAGCCCCCAAAAGTTCCACAACCTAAAGCCCCCCCACCACCACCATATGTACCACATCCTAAATTTCCTCATTCACTGATATCGAAAAACTTCACGTTATATTAAGGAAGAATGAACCATTGCTTTTTCCTATTTTAACTATTTTCGCCCCCCCCCCTTCCCCCAATTCCCACCATTTATTCTGCATAACAAACTCCCATCTCCATCTAAGCTTCAAACACAAACTTTCGATATTTTTTTTTTTTTAAGTCAGACGCCAAAGCGAGTTATACAACAGATATCAAAACATACCACCACACATCCTGATGTAAAAACCCCTGTACCCCCACTTAATAGTGCATCGGCACTGGCTATTTCTGCTGATCCCCTGGGTGGACTAAGAAAAATAACGTCCTCTTACCGTGCCGGAAAGTCCTACCGTACGGATAATGCAAATATTGTACTCAACTCATGTATATAACTAAACCTTAATGAGAAGTATTTAAGGCAGATAACATTGCGTGGTTCCATGGTGTAATGGTTAGCACTCTGGACTCTGAATCCAGCGATCCGAGTTCAAATCTCGGTGGAACCTAAATTATTTATTTTATTTTATATTTTTCCCGAAAAGTAGATTATTAAATTGTTGTGAATAGAGAAAAATGTCTTACAAATTATCAATAGTCAGTTACGGTGCTAGCGAAAGAATTAATCTAAAGAATGTCACTTTCAACAGACAATTAAAAATATAAAAAATAATAGATTTTAGCTATTTAATGACTCTATAGCTAATTTGTAAAAAGAAGGTATATTTCTGTTTCTTTATTAAGATGTTCACTAAAGAAATAATTAAACTTCCCTTTAGACCTAACGACTCATCGGGGTGCATGGACTGTGTGTGAAGTCCCTGTAAGGAGGATATGAAATCCTATAAACCACTAATGGGGCGGTTTTTTATGGTGCCCTTCTTTCATCCCCACCATAGCCGATAGTGAAATGGCCATGGAAGCACCAAGGGAGATATGTGGGGAACTTGAGCCAACCAAGACCTGAAATCGAACCGGAGATCGAACCGGGTACCTTCAGGTCGACAGACGAGCGCGTTACCGCACGACCTTCCGTACCCCTGCATGGACTGTACACACCATCTGTCTCTATAACCTCGGCCAATGAAGGGATTGTGTGGTTAGCACTACTCCCAGCCGCATATTCTTCCGAAACTTAATTCAGGTACCCATTTAAAGCTGGGGGGGGGGGGTGCAACTTGTATGACATTTTACCACGGACCTGAGAAAATTATTTTGGATTAGAAGGACGATCAAAACCAAAGGTCTCGGGTCAACAGCCGAACGCTCTACACCTGTCGTTGCGTATTTCTAAGGTTCCATTATAAATAAATAAAAAACAAGCAATTAAGCCTGTTCCATTCTGGACACAGGACGTGTTAGCGCATTTTCATGTTATGTATCAGTACGTTTGTTAGCTTTCAGTAAATATTTGTAAATTTTGGAAATGTTTATAAATTCAATTGTGTAATGCATATATCTGTAAAAAAAAATATTATAAAGACGTTTCTTTATATTTGAAAAAAAAAATTTTTTCTCTTAAATCTAACTACAAGTGGTTTGTGGTTACTGAAATAGGACACATAATTGAAAACATTCGAAATTGTAGTCATTTAATCGTCCGAAAACTCCGTCGATTGTTGCATAGCTCTGATACTTTCAATTAAACTCATAACACAAGCTTACTATTTCATTTGATGAGTTTCTTAATAAATCTTGGTGAAACTACGTGCTGCAGTATTTCGCACCAAATGAATGGGTTATTGAACGTACAAGGTGTATATATAATATATAAGCCCATTAGGAGCCCTGAAACCCGGCCCTCAGAGGTCCTATCGCGAAATGGACTTTTGATGTACACTTGGCAGGCCAAGACCTACACAATGATATATACATCATGGGTCTAGGACTTATGGTTGCTGAGATATAGGGCGGTCCATTATTAATATAGCTTATATAGTAAAAAACGGTACTTTATAAGGCCCCTTTTACGGCCCTGAGAGGTCAGATCGCGAAATGTAAAAAGTCATTTCTTGGCAGGCCAAGACCTACAAAATGATATATACATCATGGGTCTAGGACTTATGGTTGTTGAGATCTAGGGTGATGACGGACGGACAGACAGACAGACAGACAAAACGGGGACAATATAGCATTTTTTTTCGAAAATGCTCTACAAATTACGGTAATCAAAATTTTAAATGATAGTTATGTATGTGAGCATAAAAGATGCTGTAGTATTGCAGTATCGTGTGTTACTCACAGGTTTACTGTGCCTTCACTTCCAACCAAAGTGATGTTGTCGATGACGTTCTTCGTCCCAACCAACGCGGCATAGTGTTTGGTGTTCTGGTACAGGGGATTCCTGGATCAAAGACTCATACGGTTTACAGTCAAAATGAAACAGAGACATCGGACATTTTGTTACAGAAGATTAACAAAAGGGGAAAAAAAAATCTCGCATTGATATCGTTCTTCGACATCTATCTTTGGCCCTCTTAAGATGTAAATATCTATACAGGGCCCCCCCCACCCCCCAAACATCACTGTAAGTCTCCAGCAGCGAAAGGAAAGGTAATGATGGCCGTGCGGCCGCACAGGGGGTTGAACTAGGATGGGGCGTTTAAAAATGTTGGGTGGAGGGTGCCAAAATATGTAACTCGTACTACCACGGCTCTGGCTTTGAAAATATGTTCACTTAACTTTCATCCATTTATTGGACTCCATACAGTGGCGTAGCGAGGGGATGGGGGCAAGTGGGGGGGGCATTCATGCGCCGGGCGCTACTCACAGATGGGCGCCAAATGGTATATTTTACGTATATCTGTGAGTAGCGCCCGGAGATTTTTCAGTCTTGGCTCAAGTTCCCGATATATCTCCTGTGGTGCCTCCGTGGCCATTGCACTATAGGCTATGTTGGGGATGAAAGAAGGGCACCATAAAAACCATCAAATTGTAAGTAAGAGATTTCATCTCATCCTTACAGGGTACACACACACGTATATTTTATGGTTTTAGTACAAGGAATGTGTAAAAATCACTGATTGTTAAGTACTTTTTATTCTCTTCAATAACATCTGCAGGCTGATTTCAGCGAACGCTACACAGCTGAACTAACCTGTATGGAACCAAACACTCGACTGACTTATGCAAACTTTCTCACTGGACAAAAACTGTCACGTTATCAAAATAAAAATAGCAATCAAATACATTAACTACTGATTAGACTTGTCATTTATTCCTTAAATAAACTAGCTCACTATCCGCTTACATTCTCTACCTTTACTTTCTATAGCCCTCTTTCTTTTATATATATATATATATATATATATATATATATATATATATATATATATATATAGCTCTTACATAATTACACTGAAGAATTACCTTTAAACTTATCTATATTTGACAGAGACTGTCTGTTGATATAATTTCTACTTATTTTACAAAGGTCGTAAATCCAGATCCGACCAACCCGCGTAACACTTGCGCAAGTTGACTCACCTCCAAACGTACGTGTGATAAAACAGCGTGTCCGGCAGTATGAGACATATGGACGGACCCCCGGGCAGGCTCAACCTGTTGTCCTGGCACGTGGACGTGACAATGCTGGCCAGGACGATCGGCTTGGTGGCGTTGACCAATCGGCTTCCTCGCTCGAGTTTGACGCCCAGAAGGTTAATCTGTTTTACGGAGAGGCGATCAGGTCAAAAGCGACGCAAACAACAACAACAACTACAACAAAACTTTTTATCAATTTATGTCTGCGCGTTCATCCCTGAACAACGGCTGACCTCATTTCAACAACAGTTGCGGACATAGTATTATTTCCATACCATGAACCAGAACAGACGTCAGTTTGCTAAATAGGGCGATGAGAAATGAAACTGACACAAGTCTGTACATTTAAATACATTTTAAACTATAACTTATCCTCAATACACCACCCAGTTAAATAGGCTTACAATAAAAGTTATAAATACATTTTTTAAAAGGTAAATACATAAGAAAACCTTTCTTTACACAGCTATATGCATGTATGAATGTATATTGTCTTCTTTACATTTATTCACTCCTTTACAGACTTCAAATTAAAATTATATAATATTTTATTAAATTCACTAATTTGTGTTCCAATTAAAAAAAAACACTACATACACCTTTTTATCAAGCCACTTATCTAGACCAAGGCCCGACACCA
>JAGDYQ010000136.1:2765393-2775393 GCA_021962125.1 Bulinus truncatus | reverse complement strand
GAGAGAGCGCTATAGTAAACTAGAAAGCGAGCTAACTGCGATCCTACCAGTAAGGGAGATAACTTTAATGTTTATGTCTAGGCACCCAGACAGTATGAACGCTTCCAGTCTGTAAAAAAACAAAAATAATTAAAAACAAACTGTTAGATTACTTGTACATATTCTTTAAGGCCTATTAAGTCCAAATATGCACATATTGTGACATGTCACAACTATTTTTAGTATCGGTGGAGGTGACTGGTCACAAAAGTTATTAAATTTTTCGGGTTAGGGCAGGGGTCGGCAACCTGCGGCTCGCGAGCCGCATGCAGCTCTTTCGGTGTCAAGTTGCGGCTCTTTCGATGTCAAACTGCGACCTAATCAAATACGACAATATTGAAACAACAATTATAGTGGCTCTTTAAAAAAAAATTGAGAAAGTTATAAATTATAACTTTTGGCTCTTCCGTCTGAAAAGGTTTTGATTACCGACCCCTGGGTTAGGGTGACATATCTCATTTTTTTTTTTGTTTTTGTAAAACATACAAAGGTGTGCAATGTTAAAAAAGTTAGAGACTTTTTTGAGATGGGGCGATATATCACAATTTATTTTTTTTAAATATATTGACGGTTGGGGTGATATGTCAGAAAAATTATTGCCATTTTTAGAATGCGACGATTCTATTCTGTTTTAGAATGCGACGATTCTATTCTATATTCTATTCTAAATGGTTTTAAAATATTTTCATACTTTATGTTCTGAACGGTTTTTTAAATAGTTTCAGTTCTAGATGGTCTTAAAGAAGGTTCTAATCTATATGCTTATAAAAAAAAAAGGTTTTGTTTTTTAAAGATGCTATCACCTCCTCATTCGAAACCGGAAGCTGTTCCCGTCTCTGTAGTAAATCTTGTCGTACAACAGCGCCAGGGAGCTCTGCGGGCTCACGTTAAAGGTCAGCCTGACACGGTTCGGGCTCTCGGTCATCATGACGACAAACGGGTGAGACCTGGGGGAGAGGGGGGGAAGAAAAACGACCAATGGCAATGAAGCTGAACCGGATTAGCGGATCAACAGACTTTTTTTTTCAGTTTTATAAGAAATGGCGAGATAAGATTCTTGACCCTCTAATTATAAATTTTAAACTTTATCTCGATCCACGTAAAATTTGTTCTCGATCCACACAGTTTGAGAGTCACTTGCGTCTAGCCTAAAAAAACAAATACCAATGAATGGTGGCTTAGAGCCGGGGTTGTCAACCTGCGGTACGCGTATATTACTCCAAGGTTATGCAGGGGTACGCAGCGACGTATAGTCTTCGTTTAAAATAACAAAGAGCGTGAAAAAAAAAGGTTGCCAATTAGCTGCGTGGCTCATCAAACCAAACTACGTGACCCAAGTATCGCATTAGACAAGGTAACGCCGTCTTAGCAGATTTACATTATTAAAAACAAGTTCATTTTATTCTCTCAAACTTACGTGTAGGTGTTACCGGTAGAAATACGTTCGCGAGCTGTTGGGTTAAAAGTCATAGGGGGGGGGGAGGAGGGGGGAAGTTTGGGAACCGCCGGTTTAGAGTACTTAGTGTGTGATGAAACGTACTGAAGCGTGACGACGTAGTACTTCCTGCCCCATGACGTCACAGGCATGACCAGGAGGCTGCCGAAGTACGATGGGGAGATGAAGAAATGGACGTGGATGCCGAACGGCTTCTCGGCCTCCAGGAGGAACATCCCTTGATGCCCGGTCCCGAGGATGGGGGTGAACCTGTGGAAATAAGGACCGCCAAACATTGCGAAATTAAAGCTGAACAGTAGACATTGATTTCTAAGCATTTTTTACGCAAGACATTATGCATACTAAACATTTCAGAATGTATGCTAGACATTTACAAAATGCATAGTAAATATTACAGAATGCATGCTGGATTTTACAAAATGAGTGCTAAACATTGCTTTCTTTCAGGCTAAACATTACCAAAATGCATGTTAAATATTGCTTTCGTTCATGCTAAACATTACCAAAACGCATGCAAATATTGCTTTCTTTCAGGCTAAACATTACCAAATTGCATGCTAAACATTGCTTTCTTTCATGCTAAACATTACCAAATTGCATGCTGAACATTACAGACAGTAAACCGTACAGCAGAGACAGGTCCAGCAGGTGAGAGGTTTCGTTGTACTTGCTCACTGTGATGGTTTCTATGAGAATCGTGTCCTCTTTCTCTGGCATGGTTCTAGACAGAGACACCTGGAGAATGGAGAGACAGATCAGTGTCTTGCAGAACCAGATTATATAGAGTCTCGATTATCAGTCTTAATTTGGCAGTAACCAAATAAGTTGGGAACAATTCAAATGTTAAGAGCAGTGAAATTGATTACATTTCGATCCTAATTAATACAAATACTGTGCTTATTAATGAATTATTATTTTTTTTAAACTCGATATATAAGAAGTAAATTACTTAGGGAGAACGAATTTTTATATCGACAAAATTAGTTCGATTTGATTGAATCCATTTAATATCACGAATTTCATAATTTTCATAAAATATTGCTTATAAAATAACAGATAAGTATTGGCTTAAATAAAATGAAAAAAAAAAGAAAGATGTTTACTTAATTTATTAATGATAAATATAAATGACACACCACATTAGCGATGACATGTTACGTTTTATTATTGGCATATACATTTTACCTATGACATATACATTTTACCTATGACATATGCATTTTACCTATGACATATGCATTTAACTAATGACATATACATTTTACATATGACATATGCATTTAACTAATGACATATACATTTTACATATGACATGCATTTTACTAATGACATATACATTTTACCTATGACATATGCATTTTACTAATGACATATACATTTTACCTATGACATATGCATTTTACTAATGACATATACATTTTACCTATGACATATGCATTTTACTAATGGTATATACATTTTACCTATGACATATGCATTTTAACTTATGGCATATACATTTTACCTATGAATTATGCATTTTACTAATGGCATATATATTTTACCTATGATATTTGCATTTTACTAATGACATATACATTTTACCTATGACATATACATTTTACTAATGACCTATACATTTTACCAATGACATGCACATTCTACTAATGTCATATACATTTTACCTATGAATTATGCATTTTACTAATGGCATATATATTTTACCTATGATATTTGCATTTTACTAATGACATATACATTTTACCTATGACATATACATTTTACTAATGACCTATACATTTTACCAATGACATGCACATTCTACTAATGTCATACACTCACGTTGATGTCCTCCATCTCCAATGTAAACAGAAACAGTGTCGTCTCACAGCGTTCTATTTCAGGAAAGGCTAAAGTGAATCTCAGTCCAAGGTGACTCGTTTCGCCTGTACAGGTGAAAGAAAAATATATATATCAGAGATGAGCGAACAGCGGACGCGTCCGCTTGCGGACGCAGATCAGCAGACTTTTCCGAATCCGCGGACTGACAGCGGACGCTTCGTATGGTTAAGTTGCGGACTCGCGGACTGACGCGGATCTTCTTTAGCGTTACCATAAAAATTTCAAGTCATTTACACAGCTAAATTTTAGCAATGCGGACGCGCGGACTGACTGCAAACCAACGTTGTAAGATTCTGCGGACGCGGATCATTGTTAGAAATCCATGGACGGACGCGGACGCTAAATTTCAAGATCCGCACACCTCTGATATATATATATTATATATATATATATATATATGTGTGTGTGTGTGTGTGTGTGCGTGTGTGTAACCGCTCTCCCTTAACTAACTGCACTGAAATATTTAGCAAAAATAGAAAAAGCCAGGGAATGTGTATTTGTCGCGGTAAACAATTTATGGGAATTTACCTGCCCGTAGATACGGGCTTGCTGGGTTTACCAGGGAAGTCCATGTAAACCACTATAAGTTTTTTTTTTTTTAATTGCATTTCTTTCATCCCCACCATAGCCATTGGCCATGGAAGCACCAAGAGAGACATGGGTCGAATTTTCACCATGACCTGAAAAATTCACTTGGTTCTCACCAGGGATCGAGCCCGCAGCCCCAAAGGTCGACAGCCGAGCGTTTAATAGCACGAACATTCGTCCTCCCTCTGCATATGCCATATGCGGGAGACATGGGGCGAATTTTCACCATGACCTGAAAAATTCACTTGGTTCTCACTAGTGGGGCTCAGTATTGTACAGGCTTGCGGAGCCGCCAATTTTTTTTCCGGCTCCGGCTCCAGCAAAAAGTAGCGGCTCCTGCTTCCTCGGCTCCGGATCCGGCTCCGCAAGCCTGGTATTGTATGACCATTTATCCTCCATTTGCATATGCTATAGAGACTAACCCTGGGATAGATGTGTCGTAAAACGTCGGTGCTAATTTGGATAACGTCTTCGCTGACAGTCTTACCTCTGGTGCTGATGGATAAGAGAGCTATTACAGTGTACCAGACTGACATGGGTGAGCGGTTTGATTGAAGCTGTAGTTTTGAGTGGCAGGTTACAGCAGCTGTCGTTATGAGTGGCAGGTTACAGCAGCTGTCGTTGCGAGTGGCAGGATACAGCAGCTGATCAGAAAATCAAAATATGACCATGAAATGTTTCACTGTTTGTACTGACAACATTATCTAGTAGTTTAAATACATTTTATTAAAGATCAAGAAATGTCTAAATGAGAAATGTCGTTGAGTGAAGGTCAAGTGGTGAAGGCGCTGGAATGAGCCCCGGAAAGGTCCAGGGTTCGAAACAAAGAGACTCGAGATTTTTTTCAGTTCCGGGTGAAAGTTCTCAAGGTCTAACCATTTTGAGTGGATACCTGGTTTTTTTGGGAAAATCGGTCGTTGTGCTAGTTACCTATGTCTTTGTCCCGTTGTGCCTCCGAGTACTATCAGTAGTGAAAGAGAGGAAGGAGTGAAGCTCACCATAAACCCATTTCATTCGTGGATATACATGGTAGAAAAAAAATTAAGCATTGAATGTAAAGAGTTCATGTTTATAAAAACCAAGAAGTCAGTGGCACAGTGATGGAGGGGTCGGGGGGGGGGCATCATGCCCCGGGTGCTATTCACAAATCGGCGCCAAATGGTATATTTTATATATAATGTTATATGGTTTTGAGAATGGGGGGGGGGCGCTAAAGAGGTATTGTGCCCCGAGCGCGAGTTTAAGCTCCCTACGACACTGCATGTAGTCATTTTTCTCATTGAGAATAGAAAAATATGTTTGCAGGGTCGGAAACCCTCCCCCCACAGTTTCTAGCTAAACGCAGGGAAACGGTCAGTTAATTTAACGAAGTTGTCTTTAGAAATGCTTTAATCTCTGTTCGACTGTTTGAAGGCGAAACAAAGAGAATGAACACTACATTTTTATACTGTAAATGCTAAGCTGTAAGTTGGACCTGTCTTAATTTGTTCTGTAAATAATCTCATTTTAGGCCAAAATGTGTGCATATTAAATGACAAAAAAAAATCATAATGAATTTACCTCTATCAAAGATGTCACAACAATTAATGTTTTTTTTTTTTAAATCGCTATTCAAACTTTATTCTACACAATACGATATGTTTCATAGATTTTTTTTTTCAATTTGTAATAGTTGGCTGCTGTTTTGATGTATACAACTTCCGTTTATATAGTGTGCTTATTAGTGCAGTTATATTTAGCGTGAAAATTTGGAAGTTGAAAATTGCTTGGCCGTCATGTGTAGTAAAAAGTTCCCTTACTCTTAGAGGCCGTCGGGGCAGATGAAGTGTAGAATTCATCTGTTTCTATAACCTCGGCATATGAAGGGGGATTGTGTGGTTAGCACAATGCCCAGTCGCCTTTACCTCCCCAACTTAAGATAAGTTGCCCATTTAAAGCTGGGTGGACTTGTGAGACGACAAAGCATCAAATAACACCTAGGATCGAACCCAGAACTCTCATGTCGACAGTCGAGTATCTACACCACTCGACCATCCGTACCGCAGTCATGTGTAGGTTATGTGCAAAACTTACTGTGCCTTCACCAGGCATGAACAAACTAAGGCTAACAGAACAAGCAAGTCCCGTAAGTCGGTTTGATCCTAACCGCTCTGATCTTTGGAGTTTTAAAAAGTTTACCTTTAAGTTGTATCAATTCTAGTAGAGACTCTATTATTTATGTGTCCTTGTTTTGTTTTTTGTCCAATGTATATGTCCACGCTGTAATATACATGTATATATTTTTATAACCAGGCCCGTAGCGTGCGGGGGGCCAGGGGGGCCGGGCCCCACCTGCGTTTTATCTGGGCCCCCCTGCTAATGTGTTCTACTTAGTAAAATGTATTACCTGGCCAGCCCTGCTATTGCCTTGCCCCTGCTATAGAATACCTGGCCCCCCTCCTGTAGAATTTTCACGCTACGGGGCTGGTTATAACTCTGCTTCACCCCCCCTCCCGGGTCGCAACCCGGCCCCGAGATGAATGATGCAATCACGACTTGTATACCACTACAAACTGTTATATCGGTCATTCACCCCCGCCTTAGTACAAGTAATGAAATTGTGTTATTTGCCACCTGTACTTGAACACCCACGCAATGACCTTCACCCTCCATTTGGGCGGGAAAACGATGGATTTAGTGGGGCGGGGGGGGGGAACTACCTATAAAAGGAACTTTGCTGTGATTCAGGGGGGTCAATCAAGACATCCGACAGAGAACAACAAGTGTGGGGGACGAACACTGTATAGCTGCGAGGAGCTGGACCCAAGTATCAGTGCCAGTATCATGTGTGTGTGTGTGTGTGTGTGTGCGTGCGTGTGTGTGTTTCTTTTTTAACTGAAGTTTTTGAACAAACGAAACTAAAAGCTTAAAGAATGACGTCAAATGTTTATTTAGTGAATTTATATTTATTTTTATTAAAATTTGGGGTGGGGGTAATTGTGCCATTGTTTACATTTTTTTTTTTGGTTTGTATAACGTGAAAGAGGGGAGAGGGGTTGAGAGACCTTTAAACGTTGATTTTTATTCTCTGCGGACTTGCCCTTTTTTTTTTTACTTTAGCGATGCAAAAAAAATGTTCACATTATTTTATAAATGTTGTTCACATTTATCTTCAATCTTCTTTACTTAATCTTGAATAAGATTTTATAATATTAATTCTAATTCCGCGTGGTAACACTTTTTGAAGTCAAGGGGTGCAGTTTCTTGACTAAGAAGCTGAACTTATCTTAAAAACAACCTGAAACAAAGGAAATGTTTCAAATACAATACATTTACTTTATTTTTTTTTTAAATTCAATGCCGGCCGTTTAGTTGTTGCGCCCTGAACAAGCGGAGCCATGGCATTCGTTTTTTTTTTTTTTTTGATGATTGGGCCAACTTAGATGCGCCATTGAGTTCATAATATGGAAGGCCTTGCATTAAACCATGCCGAGATAACCAATACTGCTTCCCAGCACTAGATGATTGATCGGTTACATGCTCAGTTTAAAACAAAGCAGTTAGTCTATCTTTTAGTATACATTATTTTTGTTCAAAATGAGACAGAGACATTCATATTCAATATGTTTTATTTATTACAATACACAGATCTACAAAAAGGTTTGACCATCAATTAAACAACACTTACAAAGGATTTCTTTAACACATGAAAATTAGCTCTCGTGTAAAAAAAAAAAAATCAACGCGTGGATATTATAACCGGATATTACCATTCCTAGAGACCCGTTCACAAATTATAAAATTGGATACGCGTCTTAGTCCTGATCCGAGGATGCAGAACTACACGCGGGATTGTTATCTGATAGGCTGTTGCTGCTGCTGCTGTCTTTGCTGTTGGAGCAGCTGCTGTTTCAGTCGCTGTTGAAGCTGCTGTTGGCCCAGTTCTTTCTCTTCGATTTCGGAACTTTCCGAATCGTCAGACGAGCTGTAGCTCACGGAAGTGGTCCTCAGCGAGGTCTTGCCCGAGGAGAGCGACCCCTCCGTCGGCTCCCCACCCGGGTTGGCCTGCGACCGGCTGTCGATGTTGAAGCTGAACTCAGGGTACTTGACCACCTGGCGCTTGTGACGTAACTCGGGCTTAGGGATGTGCTTGGTGGTGCAGGAGATTCTGTGCGGGACGAGAGAATATAAAATGTAGTCGTTAAGTGACACGTAACCCCCCCCCCACCCCAAGTATGTTGTATTTGGTTGTATTAAAAGAATAAGTGGAGAATGGTCGTGCGATAAAGCGCACAATTATCGACCTCAGTGTCCCCTGGATAGATCTCCGGCGAGGATCCGTGGATTTTTTTTTTAGGTTATGGTTTTAAGTTTTCGTTTTATCTCCCGTGTTGCCAAAGTATGACCGGCTGCAATGGGAGGAAAGAAGGGCATCATAAAAATGGTTCCATAAGTGGTTTATGGGAATAAGAGATTTCATATCATCCTTACAGGCACTTCACACACACACATACACACACAGAATTAGTAAAAATCCAGAGAGCCACCCGCTAGACATAGAACACTACGGTTCATCGGCGTAGCGAGCTTAACTCGCGCCCGGGGCACAATACCTTTTTAGCCAGCCCCCCCCCCCTAAATTTGAAAAATATACCATTTGGCGCCCCTTTGTGAGTAGCGCCCGGAGCATGATGCTCGTCTTTGCCCCCCCCCCCACTACGCCACTACTACGCTTGACAGAACCAATTTGAAATTTGGCCATCTAGATGCATACACATGTACACTATTGTAATAAGAATGGCCATTTTAATTGAGTCCTACTTCATCTTATACCAGGGCGTCGCAAGCGACAGGCAACCTGAATTAAATGTCAGGAGCCCAAAGCCTTGGGGTTCAGTCAATTTCCATATTTACTGTCATTTCTTTTCATTTTTTAAAAACAAAGCTGGGATATTTTTTTTTCTATTTGAGGTTGAGGTGGCAGGGGATGGGGACAGAAGAGCCCCACTTGTCTGAAATCGTCAGGGTCCCCAGAATTATTTCTGCCTTCTGCTCTGTTCATATATTCTATAACAACATTTTTTTTATGAAGCTAAAATGAAAATTGAACACGGTTTTCTTCCAGTGAATAAAGAAAAAGAATTTCAATTCTAAATCAAAATTCTACTTACAGCGAAAGTAATATCCACAGCAGAACTAAGATGGCTGGTACTGCTAAAAGCGCGACGGGCACATCCCAGCGAACTTGTGAACTCTCCGGAACTTGGAGATTAAAAAAAAAACAATTTTGTGAGTGAGTTACATTACAAAATGTAAATAGTACTGATTAAAGTATTTTTTTTTTAATTAATCCCTTTACTTATTTACTGTTTTTATTTACAACCGTACATCAAAAATGTACTTCAAATTTCAATTAGAATGACAATTTTTATATTGTAAATTAGTAGACGCCACATTAAAACAGAATCAGTTCTAAAGAATCGATACAGCTTAATATGACAGGCAGGGCCGGCGTTAAGCCGACAAGACCGATTGCTCCTAATTGGGGCCCGCACCTGACAGGGACCCCGCTATTTAAATTTATATTAATAGTAATAATTATTGTAAAAAAAATTAGACGAGGGGCCTCGCAAGCATCCCTTAAATTGGGCCCCGCAATTTGTAAGACCGGCCCTGATGACAGGTGTGTCATAATGTGTTAAAAATGTTCTTATCTGACATTTACTGACTAGGTCTGACCACGAGACTATGTCTGATAGATCTAATGTTCTTCTGACCTACTGGGCAACGTCCAGATCTGTGGTTCTGGCAGTCAGTTCCACATTTGGCCATACAGTCTCCTTCACAATTAAGTCCGTATCTCATTGCTGGACATACCTCTAGTGAGAAATAATTCATTTTTTAAATATAATTCAAAGGTAACAGGAAATCAAATTGATTGATTGAAAAATTAATGAATATATTGGTGATCGATAAATTACTAGTAGTTTTAAAAATTATATAGATATGACTTTTATTTAAATAGTTATTTTAGTTCTTTCATAAACACGGTTCAAT
>JAGDYQ010000136.1:2687893-2760393 GCA_021962125.1 Bulinus truncatus | reverse complement strand
TTTTAATCAGAGGCACGAGTAATTCATTTTGTCAATTGATGAGCCTTTCATGAGATTCAATGAACCCTTCATGAGATGTGAGGAGACATTCATGAGATTTTTAGGAGCCCTTCATAATATTCCGGGAGCGCCTCATGAGATTTGAGGAGCGCTTCATGCGATTTGAGGATCGCCTCATGAGATTTGAGGAGCGCTTCATGAGATTTGAGGAGCGCCTCATGAGATTTGAGGAGCGCCTCATGAGATTTGAGGAGCGCCTCATGAGATTTGAGGAGCATCTCATGAGATTTGAGGAGCGCCTCATGAGATTTGAGGAGCATCTCATGAGATTTGAGGAGCGCCTCATGAGATTTGAGGAGCATCTCATGAGATTTGAGGAGCGCCTCATGAGATTTGAGGAGCGCCTCATGAGATTTGAGGAGCGCCTCATGAGATTTGAGGAGCGCCTCATGAGATTTGAGGAGCGCCTCATGAGATTTGAGGAGCGCCTCATGAGATTTGAGGAGCGCCTCATGAGATTTGAGGAGCATCTCATGAGATTTGAGGAGCATCTCATGAGATTTGAGGAGCATCTCATGAGATTTGAGGAGCATCTCATGAGATTTGAGGAGCGCCTCATGAGATTTGAGGAGCATCTCATGAGATTTGAGGAGCATCTCATGAGATTTGAGGAGCGCCTCATGAGATTTGAGGAGCATCTCATGAGATTTGAGGAGCATCTCATGAGATTTGAGGAGCATCTCATGAGATTTGAGGAGCATCTCATGAGATTTGAGGAGCATCTCATGAGATTTGAGGAGCATCTCATGAGATTTGAGGAGCACCTCATGAGATTTGAGGAGCATCTCATGAGATTTGAGGAGCATCTCATGAGATTTGAGGAGCATCTCATGAGATTTGAGGAGCATCTCATGAGATTTGAAGAGCGCATCATGAGATTTGAGGAGCATCTCATGAGATTTGAGGAGCATCTCATGAGATTTGAGGAGCATCTCATGAGATTTGAGGAGCGCCTCATGAGATTTGAGGAGCATCTCATGAGATTTGAGGAGCATCTCATGAGATTTGAGGAGCGCCTCATGAGATTTGAGGAGCATCTCATGAGATTTGAGGAGCATCTCATGAGATTTGAGGAGCATCTCATGAGATTTGAGGAGCGCCTCATGAGATTTGAGGAGCATCTCATGAGATTTGAGGAGCATCTCATGAGATTTGAGGAGCGCCTCATGAGATTTGAGGAGCGCCTCATGAGATTTGAGGAGCATCTCATGAGATTTGAGGAGCGTCTCATGAGATTTGAGGAGCGCCTCATGAGATTTGAGGAGCATCTCATGAGATTTGAGGAGCGCCTCATGAGATTTGAGGAGCATCTCATGAGATTTGAGGAGCATCTCATGAGATTTGAGGAGCATCTCATGAGATTTGAGGAGCATCTCATGAGATTTGAGGAGCATCTCATGAGATTTGAGGAGCGCCTCATGAGATTTGAGGAGCATCTCATGAGATTTGAGGAGCATCTCATGAGATTTGAGGAGCATCTCATGAGATTTGAGGAGCGCCTCATGAGATTTGAGGAGCATCTCATGAGATTTGAGGAGCGCCTCATGAGATTTGAGGAGCATCTCATGAGATTTGAGGAGCATCTCATGAGATTTGAGGAGCGCCTCATGAGATTTGAGGAGCATCTCATGAGATTTGAGGAGCATCTCATGAGATTTGAGGAGCATCTCATGAGATTTGAGGAGCATCTCATGAGATTTGAGGAGCATCTCATGAGATTTGAGGAGCGCCTCATGAGATTTGAGGAGCATCTCATGAGATTTGAGGAGCGCCTCATGAGATTTGAGGAGCGCCTCATGAGATTTGAGGAGCATCTCATGAGATTTGAGGAGCATCTCATGAGATTTGAGGAGCGCCTCATGAGATTTGAGGAGCATCTCATGAGATTTGAGGAGCATCTCATGAGATTTGAGGAGCGCCTCATGAGATTTGAGGAGCATCTCATGAGATTTGAGGAGCATCTCATGAGATTTGAGGAGCGCCTCATGAGATTTGAGGAGCATCTCATGAGATTTGAGGAGCATCTCATGAGATTTGAGGAGCGCCTCATGAGATTTGAGGAGCATCTCATGAGATTTGAGGAGCATCTCATGAGATTTGAGGAGCATCTCATGAGATTTGAGGAGCATCTCATGAGATTTGAGGAGCATCTCATGAGATTTGAGGAGCATCTCATGAGATTTGAAGAGCGCCTCATGAGATTTGAGGAGCATCTCATGAGATTTGAGGAGCATCTCATGAGATTTGAGGAGCATCTCATGAGATTTGAGGAGCATCTCATGAGATTTGAGGAGCATCTCATGAGATTTGAGGAGCATCTCATGAGATTTGAAGAGCGCATCATGAGATTTGAGGAGCATCTCATGAGATTTGAGGAGCATCTCATGAGATTTGAGGAGCATCTCATGAGATTTGAAGAGCGCATCATGAGATTTGAGGAGCATCTCATGAGATTTGAGGAGCATCTCATGAGATTTGAAGAGCGCATCATGAGATTTGAGGAGCATCTCATGAGATTTGAGGAGCATCTCATGAGATTTGAGGAGCATCTCATGAGATTTGAAGAGCGCATCATGAGATTTGAGGAGCATCTCATGAGATTTGAGGAGCGCCTCATGAGATTTGAGGAGCATCTCATGAGATTTGAGGAGCATCTCATGAGATTTGAGGAGCATCTCATGAGATTTGAGGAGCATCTCATGAGATTTGAGGAGCGCCTCATGAGATTTGAGGAGCATCTCATGAGATTTGAGGAGCATCTCATGAGATTTGAGGAGCGCCTCATGAGATTTGAGGAGCATCTCATGAGATTTGAGGAGCATCTCATGAGATTTGAGGAGCGCCTCATGAGATTTGAGGAGCATCTCATGAGATTTGAGGAGCATCTCATGAGATTTGAGGAGCATCTCATGAGATTTGAGGAGCATCTCATGAGATTTGAAGAGCGCATCATGAGATTTGAGGAGCATCTCATGAGATTTGAGGAGCATCTCATGAGATTTGAAGAGCGCATCATGAGATTTGAGGAGCATCTCATGAGATTTGAGGAGCATCTCATGAGATTTGAGGAGCATCTCATGAGATTTGAGGAGCGCATCATGAGATTTGAGGAGCATCTCATGAGATTTGAGGAGCATCTCATGAGATTTGAGGAGCATCTCATGAGATTTGAGGAGCGCCTCATGAGATTTGAGGAGCATCTCATGAGATTTGAGGAGCATCTCATGAGATTTGAGGAGCATCTCATGAGATTTGAGGAGCATCTCATGAGATTTGAGGAGCATCTCATGAGATTTGAGGAGCATCTCATGAGATTTGAGGAGCATCTCATGAGATTTGAAGAGCGCATCATGAGATTTGAGGAGCATCTCATGAGATTTGAGGAGCATCTCATGAGATTTGAGGAGCATCTCATGAGATTTGAGGAGCATCTCATGAGATTTGAGGAGCATCTCATGAGATTTGAGGAGCATCTCATGAGATTTGAGGAGCATCTCATGAGATTTGAGGAGCATCTCATGAGATTTGAGGAGCATCTCATGAGATTTGAGGAGCATCTCATGAGATTTGAGGAGCATCTCATGAGATTTGAGGAGCATCTCATGAGATTTGAAGAGCGCATCATGAGATTTGAGGAGCATCTCATGAGATTTGAGGAGCATCTCATGAGATTTGAGGAGCATCTCATGAGATTTGAAGAGCGCATCATGAGATTTGAGGAGCATCTCATGAGATTTGAGGAGCATCTCATGAGATTTGAAGAGCGCATCATGAGATTTGAGGAGCATCTCATGAGATTTGAGGAGCATCTCATGAGATTTGAGGAGCATCTCATGAGATTTGAAGAGCGCATCATGAGATTTGAGGAGCATCTCATGAGATTTGAGGAGCATCTCATGAGATTTGAGGAGCGCCTCATGAGATTTGAGGAGCGCCTCATGAGATTTGAGGAGCATCTCATGAGATTTGAGGAGCATCTCATGAGATTTGAGGAGCATCTCATGAGATTTGAGGAGCATCTCATGAGATTTGAGGAGCGCCTCATGAGATTTGAGGAGCGCCTCATGAGATTTGAGGAGCATCTCATGAGATTTGAGGAGCGCCTCATGAGATTTGAGGAGCGCCTCATGAGATTTGAGGAGCATCTCATGAGATTTGAGGAGCGCCTCATGAGATTTGAGGAGCATCTCATGAGATTTGAGGAGCGCCTCATGAGATTTGAGGAGCATCTCATGAGATTTGAGGAGCATCTCATGAGATTTGAGGAGCATCTCATGAGATTTGAGGAGCGCCTCATGAGATTTGAGGAGCATCTCATGAGATTTGAGGAGCATCTCATGAGATTTGAGGAGCGCCTCATGAGATTTGAGGAGCATCTCATGAGATTTGAGGAGCATCTCATGAGATTTGAAGAGCGCATCATGAGATTTGAGGAGCATCTCATGAGATTTGAGGAGCATCTCATGAGATTTGAGGAGCATCTCATGAGATTTGAAGAGCGCATCATGAGATTTGAGGAGCATCTCATGAGATTTGAGGAGCATCTCATGAGATTTGAGGAGCATCTCATGAGATTTGAAGAGCGCATCATGAGATTTGAGGAGCATCTCATGAGATTTGAGGAGCATCTCATGAGATTTGAGGAGCATCTCATGAGATTTGAGGAGCATCTCATGAGATTTGAGGAGCATCTCATGAGATTTGAAGAGCGCATCATGAGATTTGAGGAGCATCTCATGAGATTTGAGGAGCATCTCATGAGATTTGAGGAGCATCTCATGAGATTTGAAGAGCGCATCATGAGATTTGAGGAGCATCTCATGAGATTTGAGGAGCATCTCATGAGATTTGAAGAGCGCATCATGAGATTTGAGGAGCATCTCATGAGATTTGAGGAGCATCTCATGAGATTTGAGGAGCATCTCATGAGATTTGAAGAGCGCATCATGAGATTTGAGGAGCATCTCATGAGATTTGAGGAGCATCTCATGAGATTTGAGGAGCATCTCATGAGATTTGAGGAGCGCCTCATGAGATTTGAGGAGCATCTCATGAGATTTGAGGAGCATCTCATGAGATTTGAGGAGCGCCTCATGAGATTTGAGGAGCATCTCATGAGATTTGAGGAGCATCTCATGAGATTTGAGGAGCATCTCATGAGATTTGAGGAGCATCTCATGAGATTTGAGGAGCATCTCATGAGATTTGAGGAGCATCTCATGAGATTTGAGGAGCATCTCATGAGATTTGAGGAGCATCTCATGAGATTTGAGGAGCATCTCATGAGATTTGAGGAGCATCTCATGAGATTTGAAGAGCACATCATGAGATTTGAGGAGCATCTCATGAGATTTGAGGAGCATCTCATGAGATTTGAGGAGCATCTCATGAGATTTGAGGAGCATCTCATGAGATTTGAGGAGCATCTCATGAGATTTGAAGAGCGCATCATGAGATTTGAGGAGCATCTCATGAGATTTGAGGAGCATCTCATGAGATTTGAGGAGCATCTCATGAGATTTGAAGAGCGCATCATGAGATTTGAGGAGCATCTCATGAGATTTGAGGAGCATCTCATGAGATTTGAAGAGCGCATCATGAGATTTGAGGAGCATCTCATGAGATTTGAGGAGCATCTCATGAGATTTGAGGAGCATCTCATGAGATTTGAGGAGCATCTCATGAGATTTGAGGAGCATCTCATGAGATTTGAAGAGCGCATCATGAGATTTGAGGAGCATCTCATGAGATTTGAGGAGCATCTCATGAGATTTGAGGAGCATCTCATGAGATTTGAGGAGCATCTCATGAGATTTGAGGAGCTCATCATGAGATTTGAGGAGCATCTCATGAGATTTGAGGAGCATCTCATGAGATTTGAAGAGCGCATCATGAGATTTGAGGAGCATCTCATGAGATTTGAGGAGCATCTCATGAGATTTGAGGAGCATCTCATGAGATTTGAGGAGCATCTCATGAGATTTGAAGAGCGCATCATGAGATTTGAGGAGCATCTCATGAGATTTGAGGAGCATCTCATGAGATTTGAGGAGCATCTCATGAGATTTGAAGAGCGCATCATGAGATTTGAGGAGCATCTCATGAGATTTGAGGAGCATCTCATGAGATTTGAGGAGCATCTCATGAGATTTGAAGAGCGCATCATGAGATTTGAGGAGCATCTCATGAGATTTGAGGAGCATCTCATGAGATTTGAAGAGCGCATCATGAGATTTGAGGAGCATCTCATGAGATTTGAGGAGCATCTCATGAGATTTGAGGAGCATCTCATGAGATTTGAAGAGCGCATCATGAGATTTGAGGAGCATCTCATGAGATTTGAGGAGCATCTCATGAGATTTGAGGAGCATCTCATGAGATTTGAGGAGCATCTCATGAGATTTGAGGAGCGCCTCATGAGATTTGAGGAGCACCTCATGAGATTTGAGGAGCATCTCATGAGATTTGAGGAGCGCCTCATGAGATTTGAGGAGCGCCTCATGAGATTTGAGGAGCATCTCATGAGATTTGAGGAGCGCCTCATGAGATTTGAGGAGCGCCTCATGAGATTTGAGGAGCGCCTCATGAGATTTGAGGAGCATCTCATGAGATTTGAGGAGCGCCTCATGAGATTTGAGGAGCGCCTCATGAGATTTGAGGAGCGCCTCATGAGATTTGAGGAGCGCCTCATGAGATTTGAGGAGCGCCTCATGAGATTTGAGGAGCATCTCATGAGATTTGAGGAGCGCCTCATGAGATTTGAGGAGCGCCTCATGAGATTTGAGGAGCATCTCATGAGATTTGAGGAGCATCTCATGAGATTTGAGGAGCGCCTCATGAGATTTGAGGAGCGCCTCATGAGATTTGAGGAGCATCTCATGAGATTTGAGGAGCGCCTCATGAGATTTGAGGAGCATCTCATGAGATTTGAAGAGCGCCTCATGAGATTTGAGGAGCGCCTCATGAGATTTGAGGAGCGCCTCATGAGATTTGAGGAGCGCCTCATGAGATTTGAGGAGCACCTCATGAGATTTGAGGAGCGCCTCATGAGATTTGAGGAGCGCCTCATGAGATTTGAGGAGCATCTCATGAGATTTGAGGAGCGCCTCATGAGATTTGAGGAGCATCTCATGAGATTTGAGGAGCATCTCATGAGATTTGAGGAGCGCCTCATGAGATTTGAGGAGCGCCTCATGAGATTTGAGGAGCGCCTCATGAGATTTGAGGAGCGCCTCATGAGATTTGAGGAGCGCCTCATGAGATTTGAGGAGCGCCTCATGAGATTTGAGGAGCGCCTCATGAGATTTGAGGAGCGCATCATGAGATTTGAGGAGCATCTCATGAGATTTGAGGAGCGCCTCATGAGATTTGAGGAGCATCTCATGAGATTTGAGGAGCATCTCATGAGATTTGAGGAGCGCCTCATGAGATTTGAGGAGCGCCTCATGAGATTTGAGGAGCGCCTCATGAGATTTGAGGAGCGCCTCATGAGATTTGAGGAGCGCCTCATGAGATTTGAGGAGCGCCTCATGAGATTTGAGGAGCGCCTCATGAGATTTGAGGAGCGCCTCATGAGATTTGAGGAGCGCCTCATGAGATTTGAGGAGCGCCTCATGAGATTTGAGGAGCGCCTCATGAGATTTGAGGAGCGCCTCATGAGATTTGAGGAGCGCCTCATGAGATTTGAGGAGCATCTCATGAGATTTGAAGAGCGCCTCATGAGATTTGAGGAGCATCTCATGAGATTTGAAGAGCGCCTCATGAGATTTGAGGAGCGCCTCATGAGATTTGAGGAGCCCTTCGTAAGATTCCAGGATTCCCTTTATGAGATTCGGGGACTTTCTTCATACGGCTCTCGTCTTACATACAAAATGCATACTACAACTTATCATTGATGTGTCAAAAAAAAATATTTCTTACCGCCACGCATAGAATTTATGAAACGTATCAATGTGCAGAAGGGACATGATGGACGGTCCACCCAACTCGGTCACGTTGCCACATGTGGACGTGACCACCAGGGCTAGGAATATTTTAGCCGTGCCCTCTACACATCGGGGGCCTTGCTTTAATAAAGTGAAGTTAAGAGGCGCCTGCAATAAGACGTTAGGGCAATGGATGTAGTGAAGTTATGTGGCGGATAGTAGCAGAACGTTAGGGCAATGGATATAGTGAAGTTAAAGTGGCAGAACGTTAGGGCAATGGATATAGTGAAGTTAAAGTGGCAGAACGTTAGGGCAATGGATGTAGTGAAGCTATGTGGCAGATAGTGACAGAAAGTTAGGGCAATGGATATAGTGAATATGTGGCGGATAGTTGCAGAAATTTATGAGTGTACTTCATATAAATGATGAACGTATCAAAACATAAACATACGTATAGATATTTTTATGTAGGCAGACAGATTGGTGAATAGATAATTCAATAGCTTGATAGATTCAAATATAGATCATTGATTAAAAAGATATATAGTTGCGTCTATTCTTATATTATACAAAGATGAATAGATTGTCAAAGTAATAGAGAATTAGAAGGACACCTACAGGAGAAATTGATAGAAATAAACGTGCATTAGATAAAGACATAAATCTTTTAATTGATTGATACCTATATAATTTATAGACAAATATTGGCAGACAGACTGACAGACCAATAGATAGATAGATAGATAGACAGACAGATAGACGTACGGATGGATTGATGAATGGAGATAGATAGATAGATAGATAGATAGATAGATAGATAGATAGATAGATAGATAGATAGATAGATAGATAGATAGATAGATAGATAGATAGATAGATAGATAGATAGATAGATAGATAGATAGATAGATAGATAGATGGATGGATGGATGGATAGATATATGGATAGATAGATAGATAGATAGATAGATGGTTGGATGGATGGTTGGATGGATAGATGGATGGATGGACAGACAGACAGACAGACAGACAGACAGACAGACAGACAGATAGATAGATAGATAGATAGATAGATAGATAGATAGATAGATAGATAGATAGATAGATAGATAGATAGATAGATAGATAGATAGATAGATAGATAGATAGATAGATAGATAGATAGATAGATAGATAGATAGATAGATAGATAGATAGCGACAAAGTATCGGACCGAAACCCGTGAAAAATTGTAAAAAGATTCACCACCCGACTTTCTCCCGACCCACCCAGTTTATCCACTCACCACTCTGATATCCTCCGCACCGCGAAACGTGTATTGATCAAGGAAATGTTCCTGTAAGGAGAGGTACACTTTGGTTCCAGGCACTGTCGGGGTAACTACGTACATCTCATAGGTCAGCCGCTCTTGCAAAGATACGGCGTCGTATGTCATCCCGTGCATGTATTGCGGGATCAACATATCTGTGGGCGACAGTATCACACGCGGGATCAACATATCTGTGGGCGACAGTATCACACGGGGATCAACATATATGTGGGCGACAATACCACACGGGGATCAACATATCTGTGGCCGACAATATCACACGGGGATCAAAATATCTGTGGGCGACAGTATCACACGCGGGATCAACATATCTGTGGGCGACAGTATCACACGGGGATCAACATATCTGTGGGCGACAATATCACACGGGGATCAACATATCTGTGGGCGACAATATCACACGGGGATCAAAATATCTGTGGGCGACTGTATCACACGGGGATCAACATATCTGTGGGCGACAGTATCACACGGGGATCAACATATCTGTGGGCGACAATACCACACGGGGATCAACATATCTGTGGGCGACAATATCACACGGGGATCAAAATATCTGTTGGCGACTGTATCACACGGGGATCAACATATCTGTGGGCGACAATACCACACGGGGATCAACATATCTGTGGGCGACAATATCACACGGGGATCAACATATCTGTGGGCGACAATATCACACGGGGATCAAAATTTCTGTGGGCGACTGTATCACACGGGGATCAACATATCTGTGGGCGACAATATCACACGGGGATCAACATATCTGTGGGCGACTGTATCACACGGGGATCAACATATCTGTTGGCGACAGTACCACACGGGATCAACATATCTGTGGGCGACAATACCACACGGGGATCAACATATATTGGGCGACTGTATCACACGGGATCAACATATCTGTGGGCGACTGTATCACATGGGGATCAACATATCTGTGGGCGACAATATCACACGGGGGTCAACATATCTGTGGACGACTGTATCACACGGGGATCAACATATCTGTGGGCGACAATATCACACGGGGATCAACATATATGTGGGCGACAATACCACACGGGGATCAACATATCTGTGGGCGACAATACCACACGGGGATCAACATATCTGTGGACGACAGTACCACACGGGTATCAACATATCTGTGGGCGACAATATCACACGGGGTATCGACATATCTTATTCCTTACCAGCAGCGAGATCTCTGTTTATAGGTACACCGTAGTGCCTGCATATCTCCACCTCGTTCGGCATGTAATGCTGCACGTAACGGGTGTTCATTTTCATGTAAGACTGGCAGCTTCCGGAGATGACTCCCACTGGTGTGAGACTCTCAATCAAACTTCCTTGGACACAGGGATGGAAGGGGGAAGATTGAAACAACTCATATTGAAATGTCTTTTACAAGTTTTACTAGTACCGAATTATTGCAAAATGTCTTTAAATGGTAAACAGTGTTGAAAACAGCAGCTTAAGGAGGGCAGTACATGCTTGTGGCAGTCGCACAAGGCGCCGAACTAGGGAGGGGCGCCGAACTAGGGAGGGGCGTCGAACTTGTAAAGGACGCCTAACTAAGGAAGGGAGCCGAACCAGCATCGTTTTTTTTATTTTTGTTGTTTTTAACTATGCAGATCTCGATGATGGCTCACACACCCGCACACACACAAAATTAACTCGCAAAGGGCGCCACAATAGTTACATCAGGCTCTAAATAGAGCTTATATATATATATATATATATATATATATATATATATATATATATATATATATATATATATATATATATATATTTCAGAAAATATCTACTTTTAGATATTTTGGTTTGAAAAAGTTACGTCAGATATTGTATGATTCTTTTTATTTGGTCGTTATGTTTGAAAAACCCGTATTTCATTTCTTTTTCATGCATGGATGAAAATGAAGGTCATGTCCGTGAACTAAGACAGAGACGCAATGACCTTTCCGAGGATCGCTTAAAAAATTTCTCCCAAATATTTTTTTTTATATCACAATCATAAAATGAATTTACAATACATATAAAACATAACTAGGCCTATTACCCGACAAGGAAAGTTTTTCATTCTTGTAATGGTCTCCACATCTAGACAAAATAAAGGCTTCATTGCTGAATGTATAAGAGACAAAAAAAATAAACGATAATTAGATCAAATAGCCACAGCTGACGATCACTTCATTACTCCATCACTCCATCACCCCGCCACTCCATCACTCCATCACTCCATCTCTCCGTCACTCCATCACTCCAAATTAAAAGCGTTATCAGTTTTTGGATGCACACACTTCTATAAAATTATTTCAGTCAAATCTGTTTCATCTCAAGGTGTTGTCATTATCTATTAATTGTGGGGACAATACATCGGAATCGTGTAATCGGACCTATTTCACTCCTATATAATACTGCAGACGTAGTATCGGGTAGTTTCTGACCGTTTTCTTAACTAAAAACTTGTTTATTTGTTTTGGAAAGACTATGTATTCGATTTTCTGAAGCACTTTTTAAGTGAAGAATTTTCTTGAAATTTCGCAAACATGCTCTTGATCTATGATATTGTTTTATTCAATAAATGATTTTGCCTTAAATTATTTGTTTATTATTTAACGAACGGGATTGAAAAAAATTATCATAACAGTCTAAGGGAAATAGCCGACTTTAACTATGACGTGCGGCACTAATAATTGCATTAATAACTCGTTTCAGATCGAGATTTATGCTTTTACGTGATAACCGTGCAAAGCAGCGGTACATTCGCATGAATATCAAAATTAAAAAAAAAATACATATATACATTTTAGAAAACTGTTAATTTTTTATCGTGTTTTATTTTCTTTACATTTCCTAAAAATATTCCTTAGGATAGAATATTAAATAAACATCTACGAATTTCTATTTCCATTGGCACTATTTTTGTTTTTATAAAGCATTTCGCCCACCCGCGGAGTACTGACCTCTCTAAATGAAACATGAGCGTGCTTCGGTCGGTGAAGATGTCTCCATCAATGTCAATCTTGACCGTGCTGGGCGGGTCCATCTTGAACCTCAGCTTGACATTGGTCGGCTCCGCGGAGAACACCACGATGAACGGCCTCGTTCTGAAGTGAAAAACTTATGTGATAATAAATAATCTGGAGACTTACAAAGAGTTCTTAAAAAAAAAACGACTGAGAGACTACATGGCTTCATGGGGCAAAGACATTTCGTTAGGTATAGCGTGGGCAGAGCTGGCCTTCAGTGGCGTAGTGAGGGGTGGGCAAGGGGTGGGCATCATGCTCCGGGCGCTACTTACCAAAGGGGCGCCAAATGATATATTTTACAAATAACAGTATATGGTTTTTGAATAAAAAGGGGGGGGGGGAGTTATAAAGGTATTGTGCCCCGAGCGCGAGTTATGCTCGCTACGTCATTGCCGATCTTAGGCCAATGTGACCTACTGCTCCTAATTGAGCCCAGCGCCTGACAGGGGCTCCGAACTTTACATTTAGGATATCACTAGCACTCAGGGCTCGTCACAGGCTAGAAGAGGGGGCCTCGCAAGCACCCGTTTAATTGTACCCCGCAATACCGAAGGCCAGCCCTGTTCGTGGGCACTAGGCAATGGCTTTTTTTTTTTTAGATATACTCGGGGGGCCCTTAGGCAAAAAGTACCAGTTGGATCCCAGCCATCGTGGTGTGTAGAAAGTGTACTTAAAGGGATCTTATTGAGGTGGGGGAAGCCTACACTGTCGACCCATTTAGGTATCCAGAAGAACGTTCAGGCTTCAGTCCCTTAAAAATAGGACTAATTAAAATCAAGGCATTAATATATGTTTACAATTACATGTACAGTCGATTCCGCTTAATTGGGACACATCGGGACCGAGGCTTTTTGTCCCGATCAAGCGGCTGTCACAATTAAACATACACATTTACTATTGGCTTCTTTGTTTGGTTTCTTTGAGATTTGTCCCAATTAAGCGGCTGTCCCAATTAAGCGGAATCCACTGTATTTACAAAAAAAAAACATTAGTAATGAAATATTTCTTTAATATTACATTCTTTATATTGAATGTAAAGGAGTGTGTTATGGTGCTAACTGCAGCAAACACTTGTTGTAGTTTTTTTTTAACTTTCCCAAACGGACAGGGCCGTTTTAAGGTCATCGTAGGCCCTAGGCACTTTCAAAGTCGTAGGCCCTCCCCCGAATTCATTTTTTAAATATTTTTCAAGAATGCACTTGTTTTCACTTTATGTTCTGGATTTCGTAGGACCTTGAAACGTCTGTAGGCCCTATAGGCACAGTGCCAGAAAATCTAGGGCCTTTGACAAACTCACAGCCATGAAAAAAAAATTGAGCTCGTGCCTGGGAAATGGCCCCCTGCATTTTAAATAAAAGGGATGCGGGGGGAGGATGGGGGGGGGCATAGGACACTTACGTTAATGTGACCACCGTGTACCGCCTGCCCCAGATGTTGACCGGAAGCAGCGTAAGACTGGCCGCTGATCCCGAGGCATCCGACATATGGACGAATGCGGCAAACTTGGACTGGCTGTTGATGACTAGACATCCTTGCTTGCCTGACTCTGCGTACGATCTGTTGGTATGGCGGGAACACAGCACACTTGAACGGTTATGTTTGGGCGTCGATGTTTCGATGTTGTTCGTAACATTTGCCCGCGTCGGTATTTAAAAGGTTAAGAGGATTGTCAGTATTTAAAGGGTTAAAGAATTGTCAGTATCTAAAGGGTTAAAGAATTTTTTGTACGAGATAAAGTAAATGGCAACTTTACAGATGTGACATTCCAAAGGAAACCATACAAGGCATTCGTGTGTTGATAATATAAACTTTGTTTTTGTTTATTTATTATTATTTGAATGAAAGACGTTGAAAAAAAGCGGTTTTATTTATTTGTGTACCTCAAGCAGGGCCTTATAGCGATGGCGGTGCGACCTCAAACATATCTAAGGGGTGGGGGCACCGCTTTTAATTTCGCCCTCGGAGAGAGTAATCTGCCAAGAACAATAATTAGCAATTAATGGGAATGTGTGATCAAAGCATGCCTCAGTTAGTTAAGATTACTGGGAATATGTCATGGGCCGCCGCCTTTGAGTGGGCCCGTTGGGTACAGTAATCCACTAATTATAACAGCCATAAATGGGCGGGGGGCTGTGTGATCACATGGGGGGACCCCCAGTTAGTTAAGACTGTCAAGGATATGTCATGGGACGCTGCTTTCTATTTGGACCCGTTGGATGCAGTAATATACTAATCAAAGATTAACCATGATTGGACGAATTGTGTGATCATTGGGGGGGGGGGCGGGCAGTTAGTAGAGATCGTCAGATGGGCCAATATTAGTTGCCAGCAGCCCTGATTTATGGGAGATCCGGTAAGGGTAGCCTCAGTAAACAATTAGAGCTGTGACGGTCTCACAGTAATCTCAATAATTAATGACCACTAACTAATGGCGGTCTTACAGTAACCTCAGTAAACAATAACAGCTATCTATGGCGGTCTTACAGTGACTCAGTAAACAATAACAGCTATCTATGGCGGTCTTACAGTAACCTCAGTAAACAATAACAGCTATCTATGGCGGTCTTACAGTAACCTCAATAATTAATGACCACTAACTAATGGCGGTCTTACAGTAACCTCAATAATTAATGACCACTAACTAATGGCGGTCTTACAGTAACCTCAGCAAACAATAACAGCTATCTATGGCGGTCTTACAGTAACCTCAGTAAACAATAACAGCTATCTATGGCGGTCTTACAGTAACCTCAGTAATCAATAACAGCTATCTATGGCGGTCTTACAGTAACCTCAATAATTAATGACCACTAACTAATGGCGGTCTTACAGTAACCTCAATAATTAATGACCATTAACTAATGGCGGTCTTACAGTAACCTCAGTAAACTATAACAGCTATCTATGGCGGTCTTACAGTAACCAGGGATCGATGACGTAGCTCACTGGATCAGTTGCGCTGACAGAGAAAACGGCCACCTCGGAAGATTCCTTTGAGGATGGCTGATAGGAAAACAGTTGCACCTGTATGACGTACCATGAGTATTCAGTTGGATCGATTATTATAATTAGTTTATTTTATTTTATGTTAATTATTTTTTTTTTCGTGTGTTTATTTGTTAAATTTTCTTTAAAAAATAATTATGTGTTGTGAGTCGGGGGAAAAATGAGAAAAAAAAATAATAACACTAAATTAATGATGAACGACAGGAATTAAATCTTGACCCTGTTGTACGTTATACGCCCCATGGTGTACGTTATACGCCCTATGGTGTACGTTATACGCCCCATGGTGTACGTTAGACGCCCCATGGTGTACGTTATACGCCCCATGGTGTACGTTAGACGCCCATGGTTACGTTAGACGCCCATGGTGTACGTTAGACGCCCCATGGTGTACGTTAGACGCCTCATGGTGTACGTTATACGCCCCTGGGTGTACGTTATACGCACCATGGTGTACGTTATACGCCCCATGGTGTACGTTATACGCCCCATGGTGTACGTTATACGCCCCATGGTGTACGTTATACGCACCATGGTGTACGTTATACGCCCCATGGTTACGTTATACGCCCCATGGTGTACGTTATAGCCCCATGGTGTACGTTATACACCCCATGGTGTACGTTATACGCCCCATGGTGTACGTTAGACGCCCACCTGCGGTACGTTCTACGCCCATGGTGTACAAGATAGTTTAAAACCAATGTCGTTTAAATACACACCATTATGGGCTGTGTCGGGGCAGTGGTCAAGACCATAGAGACCTGGACGTTGTCGATCCTGGGCACAGTGAACACAAATATGACCCCAAAATGTGAAGTGGACTCTGAAATGGATTTAGAAATTTTTCTGATCGGCCCAAAAACAAAAAAAAATACAAACAGTTAGCAATCATTAATATTTTTTTGATGGGCTTATCATTTATTTTTGTCTATTCATTCTAAACTACCATCACACCAGTGCCGTAGCGGGTTCGAACCAAAGTGGGAACTTGGGGATTTCTTCAGGTCAGAGTGAAAAGCGTCCCAGTTCACCAAGCTTTACGTTGGCACGGGATATTTGTGGGGAGGGGGGGATAAAGGGCGGCAGGGCGTGGTGCTAGCCATGCAATCCCTCACTACTCCGCGACTACAGAATTCAACACTTCGTCTGCTCCGATGAACTCTCGGGTGCTTAAGGGAACTGAACCTACTGCATATATTTACTTGTTGTGGAGCAATGTGTACAAAACATTAACTTGAATAATGGGGGGGGGGGGCCTAAGTTAACCTTTCCACTCTTCGCGGCACAGGGGGTATAGGGAGGTGGGGGAAAAGTGATGTGGATATTTTGGTGGTTTGGGGGGGGGGATGGGGGGATTCTATACCCTCTCCCAAAAATGGGGAAAGTAATGTGGATAATCGACGCAAACCGAATCATTCAGCGAAAACCGACATGATTTTTACAACAAAAAAAAAAAAAACAATAATTGACTCTTATCTGAAGTCAACGTTAACCGAGTCATGACTGTAAGGGGGAGATAATTTAAGTTGAATTTACCTGAACCTCCAGAAGGTGTTATTATTTTTTTTTACCTCCCTTGAGCGGCCGGACGGTGTTGTGGGTTGGAAAGGGAATGGGGGGGGGGGGAGAGTGAAAGAGAGATCATTTAAATGGTCAAGACCCAAAAACGAGGCAGACGGCGCGGAGGTTGGACCCTAGTCGGTCAAGTGAGATCAAATGGTTGGGTGGGTGAACACGGAAAGGTTGAACACAACAATAAACACTGACGCCCGCCCCCCCCCCCCCGGGCCATCACCAGAGAGTGGAGGACTCTTGCATATAAATGAGACATGGTTATCTGTACCCTTGTTTGATAACCGTATGATCCTATTTGTTATGTATATTGGGGGAGAGGGGGTGTGTGATCCGAATCATATTTTGAATCACTGAATCACACCCTGCAACTTGGGGGGGGGGGGGGGTAGGTTGGCTTTGGATATAGAGATGGGGGAGTGTTGTTGTTGCGTGGGTAAACAAAAATCTTCCTCAAAAGCTGAATCATGGATACTCATGCCTGTATATTTTCAGAATGACGGGGCTGCATCATTGGAATCTCCATTTTCTTAATTCGTTATTACGAATGAATTAAAGTATTATTAATTGTTTGTGTAAGCCTCACCATAGTCTGAGCTTGCTTTATAGAAAACTTGACTTATTGAGATAAGGACGGTAATCAATTGCATTTTCACAACAAAATTCTGAAAGAAATGACCAATAAAATAAAGGTCTCCTTAGTAGTTTTGGAATTTATAGTTTACCACGAACTAATGAGAGAGAGAGAGAGAGGGAGAAAGAGAGAGCGGTTGTGTGTTTGTGAAGTCAAATTAAGCATGATGATATGAAACCTCTTAGATCCTTTAAAGTTTAAACCACCTATGGGATTGTTTTTATTGTTGCCCTTCTTTCATCCCTACCATAGTGCAATTGTCATGGAGGCACCACGGGAGATATAGGCTAAGCGGAACTTTCAACAAAGTCTGAATCATCCTTCGGTCCTAACCGCAGATCAAACCTCGGACCCACAGGTAAAAAAAATCGAGCGCTTTACCGGTTGTCGCGCGGGTAACACACATGCACACCTGCTAGCTTGCGGGCCAATAATTAATGATATTTAAACGGGCTGACATCGGCAGCTGACTTTTCTGTGTCGTCACTTTTCAGAAATGACTCCGCGGCGCGTTGGTAGTGAGTACGATCTCCATACTCTAAGTTACGGGTTCAAACCGTAACGTGCCCGGCATATTTTTATATCCGTGTTGCCCCCCATGGTCAATATTCACTCGGCTATTCACAAAGGGAACCCAAATGGTATATTTTACATATAATATTACATGGTTTTCGAATGGCTGGGGGGGGGGGGCTAAAAAGTTATAAAAAAAGGTATTGTGTCTTGGGCGCGAGTTAAGCTCGCTACGGCACTGACGCAATGCATAGTTGAAACTTATTAAATGAAAAACACAAAAGAACACCACACACTAAATACCTGCTCAAATTGAGCTTCAAATTGCATCAAAGCTTTATATCTCAGCAAACAGCTAGGGAGACATTTTTTGATTATTTCATAACTAGCAATAATGTGAATAACTTCCGTATAAAACATACTTTGTTTTTCTGCATTCCTTCAAATTTGATAGGGAAAATCCGTAACTCAACCCAATTTAAAAAAGCATATCATTGTCTGATGCTTTAGGTATCCTCAAACCAAATCGAATTTCGCAATTCTAGGTAGCTCGCGAAATTTGCCCCTCATTCGCGGCAATGTATTTATATGGAGATGCTCAAACCGCGGAGAATTTCCGCGGCGGTGCAGAGAACTTTCGCGGCATCGCTTCGCGTTTCGCGAGTGTAAACAATCCAAAATGGCTGCCTAGAAACATCGACTCAAATGAAAATCAAGGTTAAAATTGATAAAATGTCTTAACATTAACAAATAAGACTTACATTTATATATTTATACATTTATACATGAATGATATCAGATTATACCAAAAAGTAAGTGTTTTTTTTTCACTTTTTACTTGTAAAATACAATAACTGTAGAAAAAGAAAATTTAAAAAATCATTATATCCGGTCGGCTGATGCCCACGTTTGCTTCGCTTAGGTGTAGCGAGTGTTTTTCGCGCTTTGAAAAATCTCACGTGAGAGATAGCGCAGCGGAACGTTTCGCTTTGGTTTGAGGATAGCTTTAGTCAGGGATTGGTTACCTCAGCGACTGCTTTACTCCCCTCGCCATCTATGAAGTTTCTTTACTTTTGTACGTCATGTCACGCGAAAACCGACATGTAGCGAATCGACCGATGGACGCATGTTAAGAAGTGTTTCTTGCATTTTATATTGATTGATGATATGTTCTAAATATGGTGTCTAGGTCAAAACAAGAATTTTGATTGTAAAGAAAACTTTAATAAATTATCTGTATGATCTAAGGAATTATATTTTTTACCCTTTAATGCATTTTTAAAAATGTTTTTTTTTAAAGTTTAATTAATAAGTATAATGGGTATTTATTGACAATCAAAACTAAATATTTAAATTCAGTGCGCAATTTTGCGTCCAACGATGTGAAATATCTATTATAAATGCACCGCACAGTTAAAAAACTTGACTGAAATGCTCGTTTACACAATACATCAAATCTGCATCTGTGTCTTTGATAACATAGTTTTATCTATCATAAGTATAGTATTCATCATAACTGCTCACCAGAATACATAGATGAAGAGATGCAGTCAGTGGGCATGTATTTTTCACATGTTAATCCAGTATATAGGAGCCGACAGTAAGGTCACCCTGTGATTGGATAGACCATAGATGTATTGTCCGATATTGTCATAATATAACATCGCTTCAGCGAAGTATGTGAAATGAACCGTTTGTATGGATCTACAAACGAGGCGTCTACCAATCCCCTCACCCGCGGGCCCCCCCCCCCCATCATTTCTATCAGCGGCCACAAATGATGTCAAAAACCAAGAAGCCAATAGTAAATTTGTATGTTTAATTGGGACAGCCGCTTAATTGGGACAAAAAGCCTCGGTCCCGATGTGTCCCAATTAAGCGGAATCGACTGTATATATGTTTGTGGTTTTTGGGAAAGGGGTGAGGGGGGTTAATATTATTTCTGAATCCATTCATGCGCTACTTAACAGAACAACCAATGACTTCAGATTTCTTACATTTATGTTTTGTTGTTTTTCTCCCCGTGTATTTATTTCCAGACTTTCAGTACCACGGCAATCTGTTCTACTTGGCGTTCCCAAAGCTGCACTGGATAGACAACTACGACAGCGGCATCACTGTTTACTTCTCAACTGAAATTAACGACGGCGCAGTGGTAAGCTAGTGGTGTGTGTGAAGTGTGTGTGTGTGTGTGTGTGTGTGTGTGTGCGTGTGTGTGTGTGTCACGTGATCACTAACCTTTTTAAGCGATGGGCGGGACAAGGTTAACACCAGAGTTGAATACTAGTCATATAAATATGTACCTATATATACCTATATATCTATATATCTATGTACCTATGTACCTATATATCTATATACCTATGTACCTATGTGTCTATGTATCAGATATATTATCGAATAAAAGAATATAAAAAGTTGTTCATCAGTTTAAAGGGGAAAAAAAATCTTTATAAGGTTAAAAATGGGGGTGGGGGGGGGGAAGAGATATTCGACCAACTTTTAACATAAATTAGCCACAATAACTATTAAAAAAAAAAGAACTGTTGAGAAAGTGTCCTTTAAAATATTATGAATGAATTAAGATTAGTCAATGATATGTTGTTGTGAGCGCATCACCATTTTCAACTCCAACTGCGTGCCTAATAGCCTGTCCGGGTACCGGGCCTGTTCAGCTAGTTTATACACATTGCCATACATTCAGCTCGACCTCTGCCACAACAAAAAAAAAATGAGATTAATCTAATAAATAACCCTCTCCCCACGCACTTTGTCTAACTAGAATAGAACGAGCTTTGCTCTCTTTCTCTCTCACCCAATCATTGTCCGCCCCCCCCCCCCCGTAAAAAATAAAATTGTGTATGTTTTTAATACAGATTAGTTTTACGACGCCACACTTCCAGCCCCCGAGCGAGGGCGCCAATGTTCGAATCCGAGTCGAGAGCATGCATACTGAAGAGTTCTACATAGGTAGGACCTACCTGTAAGTACAAGATGGTCTTTTTTACTCGAACCCCGGGATTTACAATTGTATAAGCCCCTAGACCGACACAAATTTGAGGCCCCATTTTTCTATACTGTTCGACATTTTGGGGCCCCTTTTTTCTATACTGTTCAACATTTTGGGGCCCCATTTCTCTATACTGTTCAACATTTTGGGGCCCCATTTCTCTATACTGTTCAACATTTTGGGGCCCCTTTTTCTATACTGTTCAACACTTTTGGGCCCCATTTTTCTATACTTTTCAACATTTTGGGGCCCCTTTTTTCTATACTGTTCAACATTTTGGGGTCCCTTTTTTCGTGGGAGGGGGGGCCCTATGCCAATGTCAATGCCTAGTAGACTTATCTGTGATTCCGGCCCTGTGTATACATGCGTACCATGGCTCGATTTATCGCCGGGAATGCCGAGGATATTCCCCGGCACTGAGAACTGTCACCCCCGGCTCTGCTTTAGGGGATGAAACCCATAGAAATTTATCCCCGGCTCTGCAGACATTTTTTTGTCATCCCCCGGCCCTTAAATCGAGCACTTTTGCGTACCCCATGTTTTTTTTTTTTAATATTTTCATTAAAGATTCACGCTTATTTTTGTAAACTTACACAGTGAAAGTCTCAATGTAAGCGGAACTTAATTCATTGAGACTCGCGTTTATGCTGTTTATGTTTCATTATTTATTTGCATTACCCATACATGTAAAAGTTGGCAACTTGGTGTAAGTCGCGTAACGACAGTCATCGAGGGGGCGAGAGAGCGAAAAACAAAATTGCTCAGCTCGGTTAATTTGAGGGGACGGATGGTCGTGCGGTGAAATATTCCGGGTTCGATCTCCAGTGAGAACATAGGGATTTTTTTTTTCAGGACATGGTGATAAAAGTTCCTTTCATAGTTCCCGTGGCGCCACCATGGCCACTGCACTATCAGTTAAAGTTGGGATGAAAGAAGGGCACTACAAAAAAAAAATAGTCCCATTAGTGGTTTATAGGACCCAATAGATAATAGATGGATGGATGGATGGATGGATGGATGGATGGATGGATGGATGGATAGATGGATGGATGGATGGATAGATAGATAGATAGATAGATAGATGGATGATAGATAGATAGATAGATAGACAGATATATAGATAGATAGGATAGATAGATAGATAGATAGATAGATGATAGATAGATAGATAGATAGATAGATAGATAGATAGATAGATAGATAGATAGATAGATAGATAGATAGATAGATAGATAGATAGATAGATGATAGATAGATAGATAGATAGATAGATAGATAGATAGATAGATAGATAGATAGATAGATAGATAGATAGATAGATAGATAGATAGATAGATAGATAGATAGATAGATAGATAGATAGATAGATGGATAGATAGATGGATAGATAGATGGATAGATAGATGGATGGATGGATGGATGGAGGGATGGATAGATGGATAGATAGATGGATAGATAGATAGATAGATAGATAGATAGATAGATAGATAGATAGATAGATAGATAGATAGATAGATAGATAGATAGATAGATAGATAGATAGATAGATAGATAGATAGATAGATAGATAGATAGATAGATAGATAGACGGATAGATAGACGGATAGATAGACGGATGGATAGATAGATAGATAGATAGACGGATAGATAGATAGATAGATAGATAGATAGATAGATAGACGGATAGATAGATAGATAGATAGATAGATAGATAGATAGATAGATAGATAGATAGATAGATAGATAGATAGATAGATAGATAGATAGATAGATAGATAGATAGATAGATAGATAGATAGATAGATAGATAGACGGATAGATAGATAGATAGATAGATAGATGGATGGATGGATGGATGGATGGATGGATGGATGGATGGATGGATGGATGGATGGATAGATAGATAGATAGATAGATAGATAGATAGATAGATAGATAGATAGATAGATAGATAGATAGATAGATAGATAGATAGATAGATAGATAGATAGACGTCCCATGATTTAACTCACAAACAAAGAAACCCCCATGTACTAAACACGTTTCTCTCTTCATCTGTAACGGAAAGTGTCTCTCTCTCTCTTTCTCTCTCTCTCTGTTTCTCTTAATTAGGCGCAAGTCCAACAGCTCCTGGATAATGTACTCCTTCAAGTTCAAGAGTGACGGAGAGTTCAGCATGAGTGCCCGGGTGATGGAGAGCAGGAATCACTTGGACTCGTTCCAGGCGATACCGGTGGATTTCTGGGGCCATGAGTACTACATTTTTACTATTGGGTGAGGTGTTACCGGAGAAGTTACTATCGAATTGGGCAAGGGGGGGGGGCCGTTACTTAGAGCAGTTAACAAGGATGATCTGGTCTCGGGTCCCGGATTCAGACCGTTCTCAAACTAAGTCCACGCTTTTTTCCCCTCACCCTCAAAACCAAAAAGGATTCTCACATTTGTAATTGCCTTTGAATCTTGTGATGGGCCCGGAAGATACTTTTGCATTGTGGCCCAAAAAATAACTGCAAGTCTATGCCTCTGAGCCCCAAAATACCTCTGAACATCCATGCAAGAATTGTTAGCAGTGTTATCCTCGTCTACTGGTCTTAAAGAGTAATTTTTTTTGCTGTCATTAAAATGCTCTTTTACCTTTTGATAGGGTCCCTTCTAGCAACATAACTATGGGCAAGTAAAGGGCCCAGGGCAAGTAAAGGGCCCAGGACAAGTTAAGGGCCCAAGGCAAGTTTAAGGCCCAGGGCAAGTAAAAAGGTCAGGGAAAGTAAAGGGCCCAGGGCAAGTAAAAGGCCCAGGACAAGAAAAGGGCCCAAGGCAAGTAAAAGTACCAGGGCAAGTAAAGGGCTCAATGCAAGTAAAGGGCCCTGGGCAAGTAAAAGTATCAGGGCAAGTAAAGGGCTCAATGCAAGTAAAGGGCCCAGGGCAAGTAAAAGTACCAGGGCAAGTAAAGGGCTCAATGCAAGTAAAAAGGCCCATGGCAAGTAAAAGGCCCATGGCAAGTAAAAAGGACCCAGGGCAAGTAAAGGGCCCAAACGACAAGACAGCCTTGTTTGTAGTTACATATATTTATTTTATTTTTATTTCTTATCCCCTTTTGTAGTAATGCTTCGTATTTCCAAATCATCTCCCACGAAATGTCCAACTTCGTCCAAGTTGTAATCTCCCTGCCCGGCAACATCAGCGTGTACGACCTGACGGACATCCCGAAAAGGATCGTTGCTTACGCAGACGGCGAGATGAACTTTGTGCACTGGAATGTCTTATACAGGTCAGCGCCTGTTGCTTTTGTGTTTGAACTTTTCGTACTCAGGCCGGATTTAATCAGCGATACATGCAGGTCCGGCAAAATTTCCTTTTTTTTTTTATCCCGAATTTTTATTGAGATATAAATAGTTTTGTTTTTTTAATTAACTACATTGCTTAAAAAAAAAAAAAGAAATCTAGAAAGTTCATCGCCAAGACTATTATACAATGTTTACACACGTAATTAAACTCTTAATTTTCTCCCAATCAGTGCAAATGTTAATGCAGCACGACTGGGCATTTCGTCAATAAATTAGTTGTTTTTTTTCCCGAAGTCAACGGAACTTGATACCTTTCATTACAGCGATTCTTTTCAAACATCTACTTAACGATTTCCCGGCATCTTTACCGCCAATCGGGTGTTGCATAATAAATAATATGTTGATATTTATAGAGGGTGCAGGCTCGCCAGTTGATTTATAACAAACTCACCAAATATGTAACTTTAACTTTTATATGTACTAGTATACAAGTAAGAGAACTCAGTGGATTACACACACTACAACAAATATTTTAATACACTATAATACAACTTTAATGAAACTTAATATTCTTCACTTCTGACTACTTATATCTATCTATGTCTACTGTCAGCACTATTCTCTCATCTAATAACTCCTCTGCTGAATATTATCTACAGACTGACTGTTAACTTATTATAACTTTACTTTATAAAGGTTGGGGGGGGGGCTAGGCTTGACCATGACCTTGAGTTACATACTATGGTCAACTCAGATGAATCACTCGTTGTGGGGGGGGGGGGGGGATGGGGGGGATACATTCTAAACGTAACATCGGGCAACAGGGAATCTAGCATTAAATGACTTTTGTTTATTTAAACAGTGACAGAGGACTTAATATAAAATTCTGGTATTGTTTATAATAACCACAAGTTATTTTTTTTTTTTGTAACAGTTGAAAGATTCGCTTGCCAACATACTTTGATTAAATGGAGTCATCAACAAAAACTTACGATTGTTATTGATTATCCCCACAACATACAGATCTATAACTTACAGGTTGTTATTCATTATCCCCCACAACATGCAGATCTTTAACTTACGATTGTTATTGATTATCCCCACAACATACAGATCTATAACTTAATATTGTTATTCATTATCCCCACAACATACAGATCTATAACTTAGGATTGTTATTGATTATCCCCACAACATACAGATTTATAACTTAAGATTGTTATAGATTATCCTCACCACATACAGTTCTATAACTTAAGATTGTTATAAATTATCCCCACAACATACAGATCTATAACTTACGATTGTTATTGATTATCCCCACAACAAACAGATTTATAACTTAAGATTGTTATAGATTATCCCCACCGCATACAGTTCTATAACTTAAGATTGTTATAGATTATCCCCACAACATACAGATCTATACTGAAGTTTACATTGAAGTCATTTCTCGCTGGTTGCTATTGTTTCCCTTTCATCTCATATCGCTGAAAGCTGTTAAGGCGGCTGGATAGCGCAGTCGATAGCGACTTCGACTCACGTGCATAGGGTACAAGGCTGAGTCCAAATCTATTCGCTGCTTGCCTTGAAGAGGAGATGGGGGCCACCAAGTCTATAAGCACACAGCAAATGACGTATGAAGTTGTCTATTCGTCCCCTCAAACGACCACATCGTTATATTAAAAAATGCTATTTAGTCATCCAAAGTCTATATAATTTTAAAAAATAAACAACTTTTAAGTATTCCGTGTTTTTGACGCCACTCACCGATCACTGAGCACGGAACTGGGCCATAAGGCCCATGCATTTGTTGGTAAACCATGTTTGAGACTGTGCATGATCCAATGCGACATTTATTTTATTTTTCTTCTTATCAGTGGTGAGGTTTTGCTCTTATCCACATATCGTATCCCTCCGGAAGAAAGAGTGCAGCTAACTGGTGAGTTAATGCCCCTGATAGACAGTAAGTTTGACGTGGTCGCAATAACAGATTTCACATCTAGGCCCCATATCTGTTACCCAGTGTGGGCACGGACATTTTTAATGAGCAGGCAGCCCAAGTAACCAAATTAGGGCACCCACTGAAAATGAGGCCCTTCCTGTGCTTTTTTTTTCATCGTCAAGTCCTTAACCCTATGAGCCACTGGTTGGGCCGTTTTACGCTGCTGCCACTTATTTCACCATCATCAGCATAGCCTAAAGTGCTATGGCCATGGAGGCACTGCGGGAGACATACGTGGGGGATAAACACAAGAGCCGCGCTTCCTCAACTAATGTCCGGTACCTGTTAAAGTTGGATGGACTTTAGGCAAATTGACCAAAACCCGTGCTTGCATTGCGTGTTTGGTGTATTGGGTAGATATTTCAGTGTTTGCTTGATAGTGTGTTTGAGTGTTAGTATGTATTTATCTGTATGTGGTTGTGTTTATGGAAGTGTTTTTAATGGAACTGTTTGTATGTGAGCGTTTGTATGCGAATGTTTGTATGTGAGTGGCAATATAAGGAGAGAAAAAGACCTATACACATATAGATACCTGAAGAAACAGACTAATATAAACATATAGATACCATAAGAAACAGAATAATATAAACATATAGATACCTGAAGAAACAGACTCATTTAAATATATAGATACCTGAAGAAACAAACCAATGTAATCAAATAGATACCTGAAGAAACAGACTCATGTAAACAAACCTGAAGAAACAGACACATATAAACATACCTGAAGAAACCGACACATATAAACATACCTGAAGAAACAGACACATATAAACATACCTGAAAAAACAGACATATATAAACATACCTGAAAAAACAGACACATATAAACATACCTGAAGAAACAGACACATATAAACATACCTGAAGAAACAGACACATATAAACATACCTGAAGAAACAGACACATATAAACATACCTGAAGAAACAGACACATATAAACATACCTCAAGAAACAGACACATATAAACATACCTGAAGAAACAGACACATATAAACATACCTGAAGAAACAGACACATATAAAAATACCTGAAGAAACAGACATATATAAACATACATGAAGAAACAGACACATATAAACATACCTGAAGAAACAGACACATATAAACATACCTGAAGAAACAGACACATATAAACATACCTGAAGAAACAGACACATATAAACATACCTGAAGAAACAGACACATATAAACATACCTGAAGAAACAGACACATATAAACATTCCTGAAGAGACAGACACATATAAACATACCTGAAGAAACAGACACATATAAAAATACCTGAAGAAACAGACATATATAAACATACCTGAAGAAACAGACACATATAAACATACCTGAAGAAACAGACACATATAAACATACCTGAAGAAACAGACACATATAAACATACCTAAAGAAACAGACACATATACTATACAGATACGTGATAAAGTAGGGCCGATGGCCGAGTGGATTAGATGCTCGACTTTCGACCTGAGAACCAAGGGAATTTTTTTCCAGGCCCTGATGAAAAGTGGTCTAAGTCCATCAAGTCCATCCATAACAACTGTAAATGGGCACCCGTGGGCCCTTTTGGGGGCTAATGGAACTTTTTTTTACGTGATAAATAGACTAATAAACTTATCAAGACGCAAACAAACAAACACACAGACTAGTGGCTAAAAGACTGATTGGTCAATAATTGGCTTGATTAGTTTTGTTGTATTCAGTGTTTTGAAGCTTAAATGACCCACTAGTCTGTTTACGGTCTGGCGGCAGGTACAAAGGTGCTCGCTGAGAATTGCATAGGCGTCATCATAGGGAGTGGTTTTGTGAAGGAGGAGTCACTGGAATGTGGCGACCAACTTCCCCAGGAGAACGCAGACGGCGAGAGTGACTTAACCCTAGGTGAGTGAAACTTGTGTGTTTGCTGTGGCGTATAATAATAATAATAGAATACAGGTAGAGTGGTGAGAGCGGTAGTCTACCGGAAGTCATTCTGTCCGTCTCGGAATCAAATCCTTGTGAATGGTATAGGCTTTGATAAAAATTAGATTATATTAATACGTGGTGAGCAAAAACTGGGGGAAGTAAGCCTAGAGCATGTTTGTAAACTTTCACAATTAGTCAACATTTACAATGTTAAGTTCTTTTTTTTAATGAATACCAAATTATATATTTTTTTTTTGTTTTGGTTTTTTTTTTTGGTTTGGCTTTCAATTTTGTTTATAATTTAATCTCATCTGCCTAGTAGGCCTATGTGTGTAAGGTGAGTGTAAGGTGTGTGTAGAGGGGGGGGGGGTTTAGAATATTCATCGGTCAACAAGAGTGTATGTAGAGGCGAATGTGTTGATAACACTGTTTTATAATGGCTGTTTGATAGTGTTTGTTTGATAGTGTTTGTTTTATTGTGGCTGTCTTATAGTGGCTGTCTTATAGTGGCTGTCTTATAGTGGCTGGATTATAGTGGCTGGATTATAGTGGCTGTCTTATAGTGGCTTTCCTATAGTAGCTGTCTTATAGAGGCTGGATTATATTGGCTGGGTTATACTGGCTGGGTTATACTGGCTGTCTTATATTGCGCTTTGTTCGGTCCATATCATTCATCGTACAAAAATGATCCACGCTGATAGATTCAGCAGAAAGCAATGTCCTATGTCTTACTAAATCCTATCAGTACCGGTCAGTGGTCACTGCCTGTTTAAACATGCGGAGATGTCCGTCCCACTGTCCTGTCCGTTATATAGAATCAACGATACGCCTACCCTGATATCTACAAAACGACTGCTAGACTGCTTATATCATCATTAAAGAAACGTCTCTTTGCAAGTTTTTTTTTTTATTTTATGGAAACGAAGTGACTACGGTTACGCTCCAGACGGACTATTTTTTGTTAGGGCTAGGAATAGGATTAGGGATATGGTTAGGGATAGGGATATGGTTAGGGATAGGGTTAGGGATAGGAACAATATATATAGCTGGACCCCCGAAAAAAAAATAATTCGGCAAAAAAATAGTCCGTCTAGAGCGCTAGAGCGCATGCGCGTTGAGCGTAACCGTAGCCACTGCGTTATGGAAATGCCCTTGTACATATGTCTTTCATCCTGATCGAAATGGCCATTAACAGGATTGTTTGTTTGTTTGTTTACAGATATTCTCATTTACGAGTGGATTTATTCTAATATCACAAAGAAATGCCCATATGCAAATTTTATTTTATCTTTCAGAAATGTCCATTTAAGCCTTTATTCCATCTTATGGAAATGTCCAGTTACACGTTTGTCTCATCTTACAGAAATGTTCATATGCAAGTTTAAATCTCCTTACAGAAATGTCCATTTATATTTTTTTCATCGTACAAAAATGACCATATACAGGTTTACATCATCTCACAGAAATGTTCTTTCGCAAGATTATATTCTCCAACAGAAATGTCCATCACAAGTTTGTCTCATCCTACAGAAATGTTCTTTCGCAAGATTATATTCTCCAACAGAAATGTCCATTACAAGTTTGTCTCGTACTACAGAAATGCTGCTACCCAAGTCTTCATGCGGGACTCACTTCATAGTGTTTGCCACGAAGGCCAGTCAGATCCCTTACACCCTGGCAGTGCAGTCTACAGACTACGACACCGTAGTGACAGCCTACCTGAACACCTCGGACATGTCCGCGGAGTCATTCGTCATAGGCTTAGAAGGGGAAGTGCTCCTGGTATGAGATACGGTGTTAACATTAGACAAAAGTTACATTGATTACTTCAAAACTATCAAACGGTTAACATTAGACAAAAGTTACATTGATACTTCAAAACTATGAAACCGTTAACATTAGACAAAAGTTACATTGATATTTCAAATATCAAACCGTTAACATTAGACAAAAGTTACATCCATACTTCAAAACTATGAAACCGTTAACATTAGACAAAAGTTACATCCATACTTCAAAACTATGAAACCGTTAACATTAGACAAAAGTTACATCCATACTTCAAAACTATGAAACCGTTAACATTAGACAAAAGTTACATTCATACTTCAAAACTATGAAACCGTTAACATTAGACAAAAGTTACATTCATACTTCAAAACTATGAAACCGTTAACATTAGACAAAAGTTACATTCATACTTCAAAACTATGAAACCGTTAACATTAGACAAAAGTTACATTCATACTTCAAAACTATGAAACCGTTAACATTAGACAAAAGTTACATTCATACTTCAAAACTATGAAACCGTTAACATTAGACAAAAGTTACATTCATACTTCAAAACTATGAAACCGTTAACATTAGACAAAAGTTACATTCATACTTCAAAACTATGAAACCGTTAACATTAGACAAAAGTTACATTCATACTTCAAAACTATGAAACCGTTAACATTAGACAAAAGTTACATTCATACTTCAAAACTATGAAACCGTTAACATTAGACAAAAGTTACATTCATACTTCAAAACTATGAAACCGTTAACATTAGACAAAAGTTACATTCATACTTCAAAACTATGAAACCATTAACATTAGACAAAAGTTACATTCATACTTCAAAACTATGAAACCGTTAACATTAGACAAAAGTTACATTCATACTTCAAAACTATGAAACCGTTAACATTAGACAAAAGTTACATTCATACTTCAAAACTATGAAACCGTTAACATTAGACAAAAGTTACATTCATACTTCAAAACTATCACTAAACTAGAAATCGTGCTCCTCCCGTTTTTTTTTATTTACAAGAATACCATAAACGTTTGACGCAGGGCCGGCCTTACGAATTGCGGGGCCCAATTTAACGGATGCTTGCGAGGTCCCCCTCTTCTAGCCCGTGACGAAGGCCATGACTGATATTGATACGCTACATGTAAATCGCGGGGCGAGGCGGGGGGGGGCTGCCAGACGCGGGCCCAATTTGAAGCAATCGGTCAAATCGACCGAAAGGGCCGGGCCCTGGCCTGACGTATTGCCCAATGTTTTAAATTTTTTTTTTCTTTCTTTCTTTCTGCCCTCAAGATGGAGCCCTGTCAGTACTCACGCATAATCAAATGTACCAAACCTGTGCAGGTCTTCTACATCCAGATAACGCCCTGTGAGGTCATGGTACTAGGGAGCGTGTCCTTCACCTCCATCATTCCGACCGAGTTGTATAACAACGAGTACCTTTGGGGGTAGGTCCGAACAGATCAATGTTTCCTAAAAGTGTGGCACTCGTACCCTGGAGGGTAGCGTTGGATTAAGTCTGTGGGGAGGGGGGAAGGAGGCTGAGCTCTGCGCAGGGCTGACAATATCGGTGAATAAACACGGCCAAAAATCTTAATAAAATAAAAGCGATTTTGATTCTGCGTTAAATCGAAAATAAAGAATTAATACAACAGTATTTCAGTTAAAATACAATCGTGAAAAAATCGGATCTGCCCGAAACCAAAAATAACCTAGCCTTAAGGGGATATAACTCTATGCAAAGGTTTTTACGGGGTACAGCTAGTATATATATATATATATATATATATATATATATATATATGTGTATATATATATATATATATATATATATATATATATATATATATATAAACTAAAGGTAGTCAGAATTACGAAGATAAAGTAAGGGGTAAACAGATCTCAAAGGCTTAGGACACAATTAAAATGAATAAATACATTTTTCTCTGTTCCTTCTTTTATTTTTCATTGTATGAAAAGTTCTAGAAATAGCATTACTAATTTTCAATTTTTCACGGTTTAAGTGTACGGGAAATGGCGCCTGGATATTAACATTGTAATCATTGTACAGGAAGAACGTCTTTAAATGAGGCAGCGAAATATGCATGCATGTTTCTGTACTTTATACATATATTTCTGTACTTTATACATATATTTCTGTACTTTATACATATATTTCTGTACTTTGTACATATATTTCTGTACTTTATACATATATTTCTGTACTTTATACATATATTTGTGTACTTTATACATATATTTCTGTTCTTTATACATATATTTCTGAATTTTATGCAAATACTTTTCAGCACGTATGTTCATCATGAAGTACGGAACTATGTGGTCATCATTTTCCATTACTGGGTCATTTCCAGCATGTTACTGAACGGAATAGAAATTGAGAAGTAAGGGTGGCCATAATGTATTCTACTCAATGACCATCAGTCGGTCTTATTGGTAGTTCCCTCCTCCAGTCGACCGATTATATCACATTATTATCGTCAATTTTGATTTGTAGTGCTCTTTAGTTTTTGTCCTACACTCGCCCACTCATCTGTGATCAGAGTTGCCAAATTGTGGTGCTCTACCCCTAATTCACTACTTTTCAACACGTTCCAATTTAGCGCCAAAATTTGTAGTTTATCATCCAATTTTAAGAGGCCAAAAAAAATAAAAAGTGTTTGCCACTTTATTCTGTTCTTTGTTTGAATTTTCGCGCTACTTTGGCCAAATCTTTTTTTTTGTTCATCTTTCACTGCAGCCTCGTAGATGAAGAAGGCCCCCCTTGGGAAAAGGTCTCAGGGTCGAACAGTTGGGTCGTGATGGAGTTGCCCGTGGCCAAAAAGTTCAACAGCTTGAATGGGGGCAGCAGAAACTTTGGGTGCTACGTCTACGGCATGGGCATGAACGTTAACTACATGCAGGTCGCCGGATACACCATGGTGAGTGCTGCTGCTGTTGTTGTCATTGCTAACACTGCAAAGCGGCGGGGAGGGGGTGGCAACTACTCGGCACGCGAGCCAAACTTGGCGGCCTTAAAAATTTTTCTGGTACGCCAAAATATAATTGTAAAAGTATCAACAAAAAAAAAAAACGTTATAAATAATACATTTTAATGACATAAGGTACTTAATCTAAAGTTTGCACTTGTCTGGATAAGACAGAATTAAATATAAAAAAAGGTATAGCTGATTTCGTTATTATTTTTATTTTCTATGTATTTTAAGACTTTGCCGTCGTTCATTTTCACCAGCACGACGAGTGTGTCAACAGTTCTCAAATTTTAAGCGATATGATCGATAATGACTGTGACTTTGATATCGATGAAGAGACTCTGAATGGGAGGGGTGAGTTTCAAAAGCTTTGAGGATCGGTTAGAGATAAAAGTGAGTTTATTGGGACGAAACGAGACACATTTAGAGTTACAGACAGATTGTGATAGATTGTTATAATGTGGATAGCTAGCAGACTAGGTGGACAAAAAGGTAGACAGGCAGACAGATAGACAGACAGCTATATATATATATATATATATAAATAGAGAGAGAGAGAGAGAGAGAGAGAGAGTGATAGATAGATAGATAGATAGATAGATAGGTAGGTAGGTAGGTAGGTAGGTAGGTAGGTAGGTGGGTGGGTGGGTGGGTGGGTGGGTGGGTGGGTGGGTGGATGGATGGATAGATAGATAGATTAGATAGATTAGATAGAATAGATAGAATAGATAGAATAGATAGATAGATAGATAGATAGATAGATAGATAGATAGATAGATAGATAGATAGATAGATAGATAGATAGATAGAATAGATAGATAGATAGATAGATAGATAGATAGATAGATAGATAGATAGATAGATAGATAGATAGATAGATAGATAGATAGATAGATAGATAGATAGATAGATAGATAGATAGATAGATAGATAGATAGATAGATAGATAGATAGATAGATAGAGAGAGAGAGAGAGAGAGAGAGAGAGAGAGAGAGAGAGAGACAGATAGACACACATGTAGACAGACCGATAGACAAAAAGACAGACAGACGTTAACACTTATCTTGGGCACCATTGCATTCGACTTTTTTTTTATTTTGTATCTTCTTTAATTTAACAGTAAATTGCGGTGGGGGGGGGGGGTAGGGGGGTTGTATGAGGGGGGAGGGGGGGGCCAGTTGTTATAGTTTATCAGGGTGCCTTGGATTTAATTTTCACAGCCGCCCCAATAAAATTATCCGACATGCATCTTCGTTCATGGGCTGTCAGGTCGGTGAATTGAAAATGAATTACACAGACAACGGTTTTTTTTTAAATGCGTATATTTCCTTTGAGATGTAATATTATTGTGAAAATGTTGTTGTTGTTGTTTGACTTAGAACTTTTGATGTCTCACTGCTGGTGTGTGCGTGTGTGTGTGTGTGTGTGTTATTTGTTCCCTGTTGCTGTAACTCTATTTACGATGTGTGTTTTTTTCCATACAGATGATGACAATGACACTGCGATTGATGAAGATCTTGGCAGCGTTGACAGTGGTAACTTTACCTGCACTCATGGACGTATTCATGGGGGGGGGGGAACGGGGGGGGCGGGTTTGCCCCCCCCCCGACATTTTGAAAAAATGAGGGGGGCATTTTCTCCCCCCCCCCCCTTACATTTAAAAAAAAATGTCATAAAGTTGTTATTTGCCCCCCCCCTGGAAAATTTTTGCCCCCCCCCTGGAAAAATTCCTAGCGACGCCCATGCCTGCACTCGGTTAATGTTAAACCTAATGTTTGAGGTGGTGAAGTCCAGGGGTGGGCGAACATTTTTGGATTGCAGGCCCGACGGAATCTTAAAGTTTGAGAGCGTCCAACCAAGAGCAAAAATTGGATAAAAGGGCCGGACTAAGAGCAGACGTTAGATATAACAGCCGGACCAAGAGCAGACGTTAGACATAAGGGTCGGACCAAGAGCAGACATTAGAAACAAGGGCCGGACCAAGTGCAGACGTTAGACATAATGGCAGGACCAAGAGCAGACGTTAGATAAAAGGACCGGACCAAGAGCTGACGTTAGATATAACGTCCGGACCAAGATCAGACGTTAGATATAAGGGCCGGACCAAGAGCAGACGTTAGATATAAGGGTCGGACTAAGAGCAGACGTTAGATATAAGGGTCGGACCAAGAGCAGACGTTAGATAAAAGGGTCGGACTAAGAGCAGACGTTAGATGGGTCGGACCAAGAGCAGACGTTAGATGTGTCGGACCAAGAGCAGACGTTAGATGGGTTGGACTAAGAGCAGACGTTAGATAAAAGGGTCGGACCAAGAGCAGACGTTAGATGGGTCGGACTAAGAGCAGACGTTAGATGTGTCGGACCAAGAGCAGACGTTAGACATAAGGGTCGGACCAAGAGCAGACATTAGAAACAAGGGCCGGACAAAGTGCAGACGTTAGACATAATGGCAGGACCAAGAGCAGACGTTAGATAAAAGGACCGGACCAAGAGCTGACGTTAGATATAACGTCCGGACCAAGATCAGACGTTAGATATAAGGCCCGGACCAAGAGCAGACGTTAGATATAAGGGTCGGACTAAGAGCAGACGTTAGATATAAGGGTCGGACCAAGAGCAGACGTTAGATAAAAGGGTCGGACTAAGAGCAGACGTTAGATGGGTCGGACCAAGAGCAGACGTTAGATGTGTCGGACCAAGAGCAGACGTTAGATGGGTCGGACTAAGAGCAGACGTTAGATAAAAGGGTCGGACCAAGAGCAGACGTTAGATGGGTCGGACTAAGAGCAGACGTTAGATGTGTCGGACCAAGAGCAGACGTTAGACATAAGGGTCGGACCAAGAGCAGACATTAGAAACAAGGGCCGGACCAAGTGCAGACGATAGACATAATGGCAGGACCAAGAGCAGACGTTAGATAAAAGGACCGGACCAAGAGCTGACGTTAGATATAACGTCCGGACCAAGATCAGACGTTAGATATAAGGGCCGGACCAAGAGCAGACGTTAGATATAAGGGTCGGACCAAGAGCAGACGTTAGATATAAGGGCCGAACCAAGAGCAGACGTTAGATATAAGGGTCGTACCAAGTGCAGACGTTAGATGTGTCGGACCAAGAGCAGACGTTCGATAGAAGGGTCGGACCCAGAGCTGACGTTAGATATAAGGCCGGACAAAGAGCAGACGTTAGATAGAAGGGCCGGACCAAGAGCAGACGTTAGATAAAAGGGCCGGACCAAGAGCAGACGTTAGATAGAAGGGCCGGACCAAGAGCAGACGTTAGATATAAGGGCCGGACCAAGAGCAGACGTTAGATATAAGGGCCGGACCAAGAGCTGACGTTAGATGGGTCGGACTAAGAGCAGACGTTAGATGTGTCGGACCAAGAGCAGACGTTAGATGGGTCGGACTAAGAGCAGACGTTAGATGGGTCGGACTAAGAGCAGACGTTAGATACAAGGGCCGGACCAAGAGCAGACGTTAGATATAAGGGTCTGACCAAGAGCAGACGTTAGATATAAGGGCTGGACCAAGAGCTGACGTTAGATATAAGGCCGGACAAAGAGTAGACGTTAGATAGAAGGGCCGGACCAAGAGCAGACGTTAGATAGAAGGGCCGGACCAAGAGCAGACGTTAGATATTAGGGTCGGACCAAGAGCAGACGTTAGATAGAAGGGCCGGACCAAGAGCAGACGTTAGATATAAGGGCCGGACCAAGAGCAGACGTTAGATATAAGGGCTGGACCAAGAGCAGACGTTAGATAGAAGGGTCGGACCAAGAGCAGACGTTAGATAAAAGGACCGGACCAAGAGCTGACGTTAGATATAACGTCCGGACCAAGATCAGACGTTAGATATAAGGGCCGGACCAAGAGCAGACGTTAGATATAAGGGTCAGACCAAGAGCAGACGTTAGATATAAGGGCCGAACCAAGAGCAGACGTTAGATATAAGGATCGTACCAAGTGCAGACGTTAGATGTGTCGGACCAAGAGCAGACGTTCGATAGAAGGGTCGGACCCAGAGCAGACGTTAGATGGGTCGGACCAAGAGCTGACGTTAGATATAAGGCCGGACAAAGAGCAGACGTTAGATAGAAGGGCCGGACCAAGAGCAGACGTTAGATAAAAGGGCCGGACCAAGAGCAGACGTTAGATAGAAGGGCCGGACCAAGAGCAGACGTTAGATATAAGGGCCGGACCAAGAGCAGACGTTAGATATAAGGGCCGGACCAAGAGCTGACGTTAGATGGGTCGGACTAAGAGCAGACGTTAGATGTGTCGGACCAAGAGCTGACGTTAGATGGGTCGGACTAAGAGCAGACGTTAGATGGGTCGGACTAAGAGCAGACGTTAGATACAAGGGCCGGACCAAGAGCAGACGTTAGATATAAGGGTCTGACCAAGAGCAGACGTTAGATATAAGGGTCGGACCAAGAGCAGACGTTAGATATAAGGGCCGAACCAAGAGCAGACGTTAGATATAAGGGTCGTACCAAGTGCAGACGTTAGATGTGTCGGACCAAGAGCAGACGTTCGATAGAAGGGTCGGACCCAGAGCAGACGTTAGATGGGTCGGACCAAGAGCTGACGTTAGATATAAGGCCGGACAAAGAGCAGACGTTAGATAGAAGGGCCGGACCAAGAGCAGACGTTAGATAAAAGGGCCGGACCAAGAGCAGACGTTAGATAGAAGGGCCGGACCAAGAGCAGACGTTAGATATAAGGGCCGGACCAAGAGCTGACGTTAGATATAAGGCCGGACAAAGAGTAGACGTTAGATAGAAGGGCCGGACCAAGAGCAGACGTTAGATAGAAGGGCCGGACCAAGAGTAGACGTTAGATATTAGGGTCGGACCAAGAGCAGACGTTATATACAAGGGCCGGACCAAGAGCAGACGTTAGATATAAGGGCCGGACCAAGAGCAGACGTTAGATATAAGGGCTGGACCAAGAGCAGACGTTAGATAGAAGGGCCGGACCAAGAGCAGACGTTAGATATAAGGGCCGGACCAAGAGCAGACGTTAGATATAAGGGTCGGACCAAGAGCAGACGTTAGATATAAGGGCCGGCATATAGTCTGCTCATGTCCGGTATAGTGAGCTGATTTTACGTTCACTTAGTAAATCACAAGGGCTAAGATTTATCCACGGGTCCATGAAGTTTATTGACAAGTGTGAGATTATTATAAAAGAGACAAAGAAATGCCAACCAAAAGAACTAATCCATTAGAGTGTTGGTTACAGATGCTCTAAGAAAAAATGAAGGTTTTGGCAATAGGTCAGTTGGATTCAGGCCCGTAGCGTGCGGGGGGGGGGCAGGGGCCGGGTACCCTCTGCGTTTTGTCTGGCCCCCTTTGCTTTTTGTTCTACTTAGTAAAATCTATTACCTGCCCTCCCTGCTATTGACTGGCCCCTGCTGTATAATGCCTCGCCCCTTCTGTAGAATTTTCACGCTACGGGGCTGCTTGGATTGTGACCTAAAATCATCTGTACATTTTTACATACATGCATAAATAAAGTAAATGTAGAATATTTGAAAAATAAAATTATATTTTATATTTATAAGAGCTTTGTTTCTTAACTTTTCAGCATATCCAGACTATGACGAGACCCAAAAAGGTTAGCTGTTCTTGATAGGTCTTTTGTAAATTAGCTGTTCTTGACAGGTCTTTTGTATATTTGCTGTTCTTGATAGGTCTTTTGTAAATTAGCTGTTCTTGATAGGTCTTTGTATATTTGTTGTTCTTGATAGGTCTTTGTAGGTTTGATGTTCTTGATAGGTCTTTGTATGTTTGCTGTTCTTGATAGGTCTTTGTGCGTTTGCTGTTCTTGATAGGTCTTTGTGCGTTTGCTGTTACTGATAGGCTTTGTATGTTTGTTGATATAAGATTTTAAAATAAGGAAGACATCAATATATTTAGATAAACAGATATGCTTACCAGTTGGCAGCTCACGTCTATGTAAACAACACACTAATATATAATAAATAGTATTGAATACAGATGGAATTAGAGAGACGTTGAAAGTACCAATTTATCGTTATTGCAGATACAGTCGCAGGGGTAGAAGAAAGTGAAGATATTATTAAAACAGGTGAGACAGACTATATGTGTAGTAAAAATTCAATCAGAAGCCAAAATTCTTAACTGTTTATAAAAATGTTGTCTTTCAAAGTTCCGTATTGTGATAATTCAAGGTCAGATGGTTTGACTGATTAACATGTAGGTGGATTAACTAACCCTAATCCTACACTTATAGAGAGATAGAGAAGTAGACAGACATATCTTTAGTTGAATTGATAGGTAATATCAATAATTATAATTAGATCGATTAGTGTATAGATATGTAGATTGAAGGATTGGTGTATAATGGATGAGAGAGGTGGATACAATGCTTTATGGGCTGGATTGAATAATATTGATAGATCTGTAGATAGATAGATAGATATATAGATAGATAGATAGATAGATAGATAGATAGATAGATAGATAGATAGATAGATAGATAGATAGATAGATAGATAGATAGATAGATAGATAGATAGATAGATAGATAGATAGATGGATGGATGGATGGATGGATGGATGGATGGATGGATGGATGGATGGATGGATGGATGGATGGATGGATGGATGGATAGATAGATAGATAGATAAATAGATAGATAGATAGATAGATAGATATATAGATAGATAGATAGATGGATGGATGGATGGATGGATGGATGGATGGATGGTTGGATGGATGGATGGATGGATGGATGGATGGATGGATGGATGGATGGATGGATAGATAGATAGATAGATAGATAGATAGATAGATAGATAGATAGATAGATAGATAGATAGATAGATAGATAGATAGATAGATAGATAGATAGATAGATTAGATAGATAGATAGATAGATAGATAGATAGATAGATAGATAGATAGATAGATAGATAGATAGATAGATAGATAGATAGATAGATAGATAGATAGATAGATAGATAGATAGATAGATAGATAGATAGATAGATAGATAGATAGATAGATAGATAGATAGATAGATAGCACTAGGTATCTCATCAAAGTCATTATTGACCACCAAACTTAATACTTAATAATATATATTTTAACTATATACATGTTAATTCTTTTCAATGTTTAATATTTGTTTCGTATTTTTTTTGTTTATGTTGTTGTTTTTATTTTCCAGAGAGAAATGTTAACTTTACATAATGCAAACAATTCAGCAAGCTGTTATGATAAATTTGCCTGTCATATTATTTACTTTTTTTTTTAATTTGTGAAGTTAGGGAAACAGTTTTGTGGCTGCTACTTGTGTTCATGGTGATAGCCACTTTACTTGGAAGTATTGCTGGCGGACTCAAGTAAGTGGTTTCAATCCTTGAAATCGTTTGCTTCTGTTATAAAAAAAATAGATGAATCATCAAAATTTGATGACGTCAATGTCCCTTTTTTTCTTTTCAATAACTTAGCCTCGAGCGTGAAAGTTATTTAAAAGTATTTAGCATTCATTTTAAATCGTGAAATTTGATCATTTTATTAAAAAAAAAACTTAGAGATGTTTATCTCTTAGAAACTTTATTGGGACAGAATTTATAGTGCGCGTTCTTCATCTTACTATAGCCCGATAGTGCAATGGTCATGGAGGCACCACGGGAGAAATGTGTACAGCATGACAAAACCGGCTCGCTAACCAACCAAATGTCCCCCTCCGAAGGAAGGCGGTCTTTAGGTTTTGTTGAGCCCTTCTTTAATTCCTTTCACAACCAGGAGTGCAATGGTTATGGAGGCACCATGCGAGGCATGGAAAGAACTTTCAACATGACCTAAAAAAAAAACAACTTCTTTGTGGGAACCCTCGGGTCGACAGTCAAGCCCAATACCGCCACGAGCCCACGACCGTTCAAAAACAAATTCTATTTTATTTTTTTTTTGTTTATTTCTTTTTTTTTTTTGTCATTTAACTCAAGATCTATTCAAAAAAATTGGCCACAAATATGCGCAAGATTTATTTCAATATTTAGCCCAAATAAGTGGCCCAAGACTTAGCCCAAGACTTAGCCCAAGAATTAGCCCAAGACTTAGCCCAAGAATTAGCCCAAGACAGCTCAAGACTTAGCCCAAGAATAAGCCAAAAATTAGCCCAAGACAGCCCAAGAATTAGCCCAAGGTTTTTGTTTACTAACTTAATCAATGAGACTTTATCAATTTCGCATATTTAACAATAAAGTGTCAGTGTGACTCAATCTTTCGAATTGATTCAATCTAGCCCTACCCCCACCCACCCCCCGTTAAAAATACCGTGCCCCCCCCCTCCAAAAGTATTTCCCTTGCAATTTATTTCAATTCTATTACTTTTCTAAAAATACTCATCCCTGTATATTTTTTAAAATCATTTTATTCCATGTTTCTATCTCTGTTCCTTTTTTTTTCCCTCCCTTTTGATTTCTCAGGTCACTCAGAGGAAAAGGTCGGCTTTTCTTTTAAAGTGTGCCATGAGGCACAACCTGACCACGGAAACCTGCTCGTAACATCTATAAAATGTGCAAAAGGGGGGCTGCAGCATTATGGGCTGATAACAATTGGCCAAAAATTAAAAAAAAAATTAAAAAAATATTCTATTTAACGATTTAGAGTTTAAGCTTCAATAGAACAATGTGCACTAAAAGTCAATAAATTATATTGGAAAAAACAACACTGGTTACACTGCATTGTGCCAAGTATTATTATTATGGATTGGTCTCCCTTGTTTTTTTTTATTATTTATTTATTTATAACATAAACAATGACTATACATACTTGCGTCATTGAACATATACATTCTCATTATCGATTAGCGGTTAGATTACAATTAATTTTGTCAGGTATGTTAAAATAATAAATTGCAATTTTTTTTTTCATATATCTCCTCCTTGAGGTAAGGTGCGCGTTGAAAGTTGTGTACGTGTAATACAAGATCATGTTAGTATTGCCGGACGTATTTGACCTTTACCCCCCCCCCCCCCCCCCCCGTCCCTAATAAGCCGCAAGATATTGTTTCGTTGTTGTTTTAATTTTACCTGAGCTGTTTATTGTTCAGCTTGAGGCTTGTCAATGTTACTGGGAGCGTTCGCTTTGCGTCACGACACGCCTGGATACGTCTCGACGACTGCTGACCATTAAGTTACTATAAGTACAAATCCGTTAGTCTCTTACCACCATAAGTCCAGTGGCGTAGTGAAGGGTGGGCAAGTAAGGGGGGGGGGGCTTAATGCCCCGGGCGCTACTCACAAAGGGGCGCCAAATGGTATATTTTACATATAATATTATATGATTTTCGAATGATGGAAGGGGGGGGGAAGAGCGCTAAAAAAGGTATTTTGCCCCGGGTGCGAGTTAAGCTCGCTATACCACTGCATAAGCCACCGAGGATAGTGTTCATTTATTAAATATAGCGGCCGGTCTTATTGTAGTAGTTACCTGATGATCAGTGAACGATCAATTCATTTAATAGGATCTTACGAAAAGTGACTTGATTATAAAACGATTTATAAATCAAGCTGTTATATTAAACGGAATCACCTGTGTGTATATTTTCAAAGGTGTTTATATACATATTATGAAGGAAGTTGCTGTACACATGTACAAAAATAGACCCCCCTGCCACCACCCTCCCTTCCCCCCACCGGGGGGGGGGGGGGCCAAACAAATGTAATATATCAAAAAAAAAATTTTTGTAGGTATCCAGAAAAACGGTTCTATCCATTTTTACATATTTAGAGCATTTTCGAAAAAAAATGCTCTGTTGTCCCCGTTTTGTCTGTCTGTCTGTCTGTCTGTCCATCCGTCATCACCCTAGATCTCAACAACCATAAGTCCTTGACCCACGATGTATATATCATTTTGTAAGTCTTGGCCTGCCAAGAAATGACTTTTTTCCATTTCGCGATCTGACCTCTGAGGGCCGTAAAGGGGGGCTTATAAAGTACCGATTTTTACTATATAAGCTATATTAACAAAGGAGCGCCCTAGATCTCAGCAACCATAAGTCCTAGACCCATGATGTATATATCATTTTGTAGGTCTTGGCTGTGTCCGTGTGTGTGTGTGTGTGTGTTTGATTATGATTAAATTGATTGTTGACCTGCTTCAAATCAGCTCCCTAGCAAAGTTTGAGAGCCTCTGTTTTATATGAATAAAAAATAAATGTTCCATTGTTGTGAAACGATGCCGACTTATTGATGTGACTGTTGTATCTTGATACCTACTTCAAAACTTAACAGCGTGTGCATCATTTTGTTTTTATTGCTACCTTTTTTTTTTTTTGCTTTTTTTACTCTATCAACATATAACATATTTGGGTATGCACCAGCCACTGCGATTCGGGTAAGAGACAGGCTGACCTAATATTTTTATATGGATTCACTTGTGGCACATTTGAGCATTTGGGTAGGGCTGTATATGACATCTGTTTCCCCACCCAAAAAAAAAAACTCTATGACTGGAGAAGTTAATATGGTTGTTCTGAGCCTCTGGCTAATTCCTGTTTCAGTAGACTGTCCAATAGACTGTCAATAGGCTGTCAATAGACTGTCAATAGACTGTCATGTGCGATTTACAGTATTGATTATTTGATATAAGAATGTGTAAACATAATGTTGTGGTAAGTGAAGAATGTTAAAGTGCTTACACAAATAAGACCAGGGCGAGATGGGCTTTCCTTTTTTTTAGTAAAAGAATCTTTTGATAGTTTGTGAAGTTAAACTTAATAAACACTTTGTTTGTTATGAATATCGATGAAAGCGTACACAAATCTAACAGACAGACAGATATATAGATAGATATAGATAGATAGATATATAGATAGATAGATAGATAGATAGATAGATAGATAGATAGATAGATAGATAGATAGATAGATAGATAGATAGATAGATAGATAGATAGATAGATGAAGATAGACAGACAGATAGATAGATAGATAGATAGATAAGAGATAGATAGATAGATAGATAGATAGATAGATAGATAGATAGATAGATAGATAGATAGATAGATAGATAGATAGATAGATAGATAGATAGATAGATAGATAGATAGATAGATAGATAGATAGATAGATAGATAGATAGATAGATAGATAGATAGATAGATAGATAGATAGATAGATAGATAGACAGATAGAATGATAGATGAGTGATAGATAGATAGATAGATAGATAGATAGATAGATAGATAGATAGATAGATAGATAGATAGATAGATAGATAGCAGAAAATAATTTTTCTATGAGCCTGAGAAAAAGGCTGGAGTAAATTGGTCACATGGTAATAGACTTTATAAGAGCTTCTAATTTTTATAAAACGAAAAAACGTTGGGCGCATGAACACAAACATCCAGACCTTTTCTAACATACTCTAATTTCTATAAATGAAAAAACCTGTTTATTGTATTAATTCAATTGAATTTACAAGTATTAAATTCTATAGCATGAGTTTAGATTATAAGGTACTAGAGATTAATTTACATACTCATATGCGGAATTTGTTTATCGTTTGATTTCTAATAGATGATCTACAATATCGTCCCGATATTTCGTAAACCTTCTGTAATAATTCTTTTAGGATTCAATTGTTAACATTTGATGATTCTGATACTGTAATACAAACATTCACATAATATAAAATTCATGCGCCCAACGATTTTTCGTTTTACCTATAAAATCAGAAGCTCTTATAAAGTCTATTACTATTACCATGTTACCAATTTGTTCAGAAATTATTTTCTGCTTTTTAGTGCGCAAAAGAAAAACGTTGTTTTTTTTTATAAAATATTTTTTTGTAATGTAATTTGTATTAATAAATCGGCCACATGTTCCGTAAAAAAAATTCTATAAATACAGAGTTCGTTAGAACGAGGACAAATGTTTAGCACTAAAGTCGTGATCAAGCGGAAAAAACGTCTCTTGACCCAGTTACGAGAAACACTGTTCAAGGGAACTAACTCATTGTAAACGACGACCACCGTCGCCAATTTAAAAAAATAGACCTCAACATGTTAGATAACTCTTAGAAATACAAGGGAATGGATTTCCTTTTAAGGATTATCTTCCCCTCTCCAAAACAAAAAAGAAAACAGACAGCGTGCTATCATAGCAATGTTTGCCGTTTTAAAGTATTTCCCCGTCTCGATTTCGGAATAATAAATAATAAATTACTCCAATAATCCTTCCGGTTGGGAAATTTTGCGAAAGAAGTGGCTACGGTTTCAAGTAACGGGGTACGCCGTATTATTTTTTTTTTCCGGGGCCCAACTATAGATATAGATGTGCGCATGTGTGGCTTGACGGACTGCATATTTTTACATGTTTTTTTTATGTTTTCGGGGCTAGGGTTTGGAATTGGAATAGGGTTAAGATTAGGATTAGGGTTAGGGTAGGCGTAATATCTATAGCCGGACCCCGAAAAAATAATACGGAGTCCGTCTAGAGCGCATGCGCACATCTATTGCTGGACCCCGGAAAAAAAATAATAATACGGAGTATGGTTAGCCGAGCGCATGCGCACATCTATAGTTGGACCCCGGAAAAAAAAACCCTAACCTAACCCCTAACCCTGAAAAAAACACCACTTGTTGCCCCCTCTCCTCCTCCGCCCCTGATGCTAACATATTTGATGGGTAGGGGGATGAGGGTAAAGGAAAATTCTGTTCCCTCGAATGTGTTTCTATTCTAGCATAATGCTCGAGGATTTGAAAACAGTTTATAACATTCTTCTGTCCTCTGCATTGCGAGACTTTTCATAACAGACTCGTCACAGTACGGTTTCGACAAGCGGCTCGATCCAAATAATCTCACTAGAATATAATTTTATACCAGATTGGAATAGATTCCAATTTTCTTTTTATTTCCTCGAGTCTTTGATGCTAGAAGTGGGGGGGGGGGGGGGGGGAGAAGAAATACAACAAAAAAAAAGCGAAATTGAAGATAATTGAATAGAATGAATGGGAACTAAAATCTAAAGTAATATGAGTAATGAGTCAATGACTATTAGTCGTGCTACATAGTTGTTCTTCATAGTCGTGCTACATAGTCGTGCTACATAGACGTGCTGCATAGTCACGCTACATAGTCGTGCTACATAGACGTGCTACATAGTCATGCTACATAGTTGTTCTTCATAGTCGTGCTACATAGACGTGCTACATAGACGTGCTACATAGTCGTGCTACATAGACGTGCTACATAAATGTGATACATAAACGTGCTACATAGTATGCTACATAGTTGTTCTTCATAGCTGTGCTACATAGTCGTGCTACATAGTCGTGCTACATAAACGTGCTACATAGACGTGCTACATAGTTATGCTACATAGTTGTTCTTCATAGTCGTGTTTCATAGACGTGCTCTATAGTCGTGCTACATAGTCACGCTACATAGTAGTGCTACAAAGTCAGGCTACATAGACGTGCTACATCGTCGTGCTACAAAGTCATGCTACATAGTCGTGCTACATAGTCGAGCTACATTGACATGTCACGTAGCCACGCCACATAGTCATGCTAAGATAAGCTTATCAGCCCAAATGATCCCCTTTCACCCATTTTTTTAAAGAAATGACCCACTTTCAAACTTCCTGTTTTCCTGTAACAAAACGTCCGCTACCATTTCCAAGAAAAAATGTACAATGAATTAGTCACAGTAGTGTAGCTGTTAAACTTTTTAATTTAAAAAAAACCAGCAAGTTTAGATTGGCAACGTTGAGCATTATATAATATATACGTTACGGCCATTGTTTGCTAGCCCGGGGTTAGGATGAAAGGGGGGGGGGAGAGAGAAGACGTTACGCTAGCGCGCGCGCTAGGTTACACACAATCAAGAATGTAGAGTTATGTTATCTTTGAATGGCTTTGGCTTTGACTGTTAGTGTTGGATACGGACGGTGTCGTTCGTACAAAGAAGGATAACTCATCTCAAATTTCCATGTATTGATTGCTTCCCTTTTAAAAGATAATTCATGGGCGAAGATTTTTTTTTTTTGTTTTCTTTTGACTGCTCTGAGAAATACTACATATCCAGTTAGCATTGTAGCGATATAGTATTTATAACTTTCTTTTTCTTTTCATTTTTTTTTTGGGTCAGACCACAGATTACATTAAGCAAACATTCTGTGTGTGTGGGGGGGGGGCCTATGTTACATCCTGGTTATAAACATTTCTTAAACCCCCCTCTCACCCAATAAATCACACAACACAAAGCCTTCATTTTCCCTCCCCCCCCCTTTTCAGATATATTTTTGTAATATTTATTTTCTTTGTAGTATAAATATTCAACTCAACAACAACAAAAAATAAAATGGCCGTTGATCAAAGCATTTATTTCCCTTGCAGGGAATTGCCATGAACTGGGTTAAAGTTCACATAGATTTACATACTATCAGTTGAATCAGTACGGTATCGCGTTCTTCACCTAGAATAATAACTTTCCGTTAAAAATTCAAGGGGGACCTTACCTGGTGTCAGTTGCCACCGAGACAAACTCTTGAGTCAACTCAACCAGTGGTGTTCACCCGACCCTCTCAGATCTTCCTGAAATTTTCAGGGCTTGTGATACATTCAAAGTTGAGTGATTCCTGAAAATTTCAGACTATTTGGTCAAAAACTTTCCGAGATATGAATTTTTAAAGTTATAAGGGTAGTCGCGAGTTCGCGTGACATTTTCATTTTCGCGATATTTGAACGTGAATATTTCAAAAACTAAATCAGGTATCAGGTTGAAATTTTAAGTATTTACTCATTGTTTTATCCTGAGTTGATTGGTGTATTTATATCAAGTGTAGATTACACACAAAATGCCCTAAAAAATTCCAAACATTGCACTTCAGACAGTTTTCATCAATATTTGACCCGGTATAGCCAAGAACCTATAAGACATGAAATGATGTTTGTTATACAATTAGTAAGTACCATGTATGTACATCATTCAACTCAGGATAAAACAATGAGTAAATACTTAAAATTTCAACCTGATACCCTTCTTAGTTTTTGAAATATTCACGTTCAAATATCGCAAAAATGTAAATGTCACGCGAACTCGCGACTACCCTTATAATTTTAAACAAGCAATTAAGCCTGTTCCATTCTGGACACAGGACGTGTTAGCGCATTTTCATGTTATGTATCAGTACGTTTGCTAGCTTTCAGTAAATATTTGTAAATTTTGGAAATGTTTATAAATTCAATTTTGTAATGCATATATCTGTAAAAAAAAATATTATAAAGACGTTTCTTCATACTTGAAAAAAAATTATTTTCTCTTAAATCTAACTACAAGTGGTTTGTGGTTAATGAAATTGGACTCATAATTGAAAACATTCGAAATTGTAGTCATTTAATGATAGTAAGCTTGTGTTCTGAGTTTAATTGAAAGTATCAGAGCTATGCAACAATTGACGGAGTTTTCGGACGATTAAATGACTATAATTTCGAATGTTTTCAATTATGAGTCCTATTTCAGTAACCACAAACCACTTGTAGTTAGATTTAAGAGACAATAATTTTTTTCAAATATAAAGAAACGTCTTTATAATTTTTTTTTTACAGATATATGCATTACACAATTGAATTTATAAACATTTCCAAAATTTACAAATATTTACTGAACGCTAACAAACGTACTGATACATAACATGAAAATGCGCTAACACGTCCTGTGTCCAGAATGGAACAGGCTTAATTGCTTGTTTTTTTTTTTTTATCCAGGGCGAAAAATTAATTTAAAAATATGCAACGATCGTATTAGGAAGTGTCATTGTATTTTTTAAAGGGTGGTAGACTTAAAAAAAAAAATCAATTTGTTATTGGCTGGTTAACTCTAAATATTGAGAAGTAATTAAGCAATGCGGATACAGCCCCGCCCTCCTCCCTCCCCACCTCCTTGTTCGTTGACAGATTGATTGTTGTACACTGAAGAAGTGCAAGTCTATAAATAATGCCGGCGTCGACAGGCAGCGAAATCGTGTTGTGTTTTTGTTTGTTTGTGACAATTCATTAATTTTTTTTTTATATCATTTATAAAGGAAGAAAAAATTTTAAACCTGAACGACTTGGAATTCTAAAAAAAAAAAAAAAATGAAGGATTAAGTTTTCAAAAGTTGATTGGCCAAGTTAATCCCATTTCCCCTAAAACTCGCCGGGCCCCTGGGCATATGCCCCCCCGCCCATGGGCGTCGCTAGGAATTTTTCCAGGGGGGGGTAAAATTTTTCCAGGGTGGGGGCCAATAACAACTTTATGACATTTTTTTTAAATGTAAGGGAGAGGGGGGGGGGCATTTGCCCCCCCCCTCTTATATGACATTTTTTCAAAATGCCCCCCTTGCCCCCCCCCATGAATACGCCCATGCCCCCACCCCCACTTGGCGGCACTGCCCACAAGTATGATGCCATTTTTATTTTTTTTATTAAATTGTTGACAGACCCACCCCTACCTCCCCTATTAAGGCCACTGTCAAGCCGGTCCGTTTTTTTTTTTTCCTAACGTCTAGAAATATTTGTCGAATGTGATATATATATATATATAACATTAGCTCATTTGTTAGGGGGAGGGGGGTCAGGTGAATACCATGTAAGAGAACACGGAAGAGTGAATTGATTGTATTCCTGGAACAACCTTTTCCTTTCTGCGGGCAGTGAAGGATTGTTAATGGGATAATTATTCTTAAAAAAGATATATTCACTATTAGAAAAAGCGTGGGTTTCGTTGGTGTTGCCTTTGTTTGCCTCTGTTAAAGAATAATAGAATGATCCAGAATTAAATAAATCACCCCATACTAACTTATGACTGTATGTGTGTTTTTGCGTTGATACATATCTTGGACTTGTCTTGAACGTGTCTTGGACTTGTCTTGAATATGTCTTGGACTTGTCTTGAACGTGTCTTGGACTTGTCTTGAACGTGTCCTCGACTTGTCTTGAACGTTTAATTAAAAATTTAAAACATTGAAAAAAAAACACATTTTTATTTTAAAATGATCAAATTTCATAATCAATCAATACAAAAGATTTTTCTAAAGAATTCATTAAAAACATAGAAACAGGATATTAAAAAAACACAGTCAACTTTGAGGTCTCTGATTTGATCCTCCCTTTTTGTTTTTTTTAAAGTCAAACTTAAAGCTAAAAATCAAAGAGGCGAGTGGTCGAGTGTTGTAGAGCGCTCGACTGTTCACCTGGGAGTAATCGGTTCGATCCTCATTGAGAATCAGATGATTATTTTTAGCAGGACCTGGTGAAAGTTAGTTCAAAGTGTACGCTTTAGTGCCAAGAGAACTTTACCATTTTTTTTAAAAAGTTGAATGGGTACCTGACATAATTTGTAGCAGGTAGAATCGACTGATGATTTATGAGGTAAAATAAGCCATGGGGGCAGATGGTGTGTAGAAATCATCTGTTTCTGTAACCAAGGCATATGAAGGGATATGTGTGGTTTGCACAGCGTCTCTCTCTCTCTCTCTCTCTCTCTCTCTCTCTGAACTCTCTCTCTCTCTCTTTCTCTCTCTCTCTTTCTATCTCTCAGTGATAACTGCAGGCTGCAAACTCGATGTGTCCCTCGACATCTGGGAACTGCCATTAAGGTCAATGGCCAGCAAAGCTACCCGACTGGTCCACCCTGTGGTCCGCCAGCCCGGGTCACTAAAAAAAGCACATGATCCACGGTTTCCTCAACTTCTCTGCAGTGTCGGCAAAAGGGAATCGACATTGGGCCTCAACCTCCCAAAGTACGCACCTTAAGGACAATGCCCGGTGCGAGACTAGTTGATTAGTGCCGTCGCGATCCTCCTGAGCCCCCACCATGTGTCAGTTTTGGACGGCCGCTTTACGAACACAGCGCCTAGCCGCCTTTGCTTCACTAACTTATGTCAGGTACTCATTTAAAGCTTGATACACTAAATTTATCGTAAAAATTCTCCCTTGGTTCTCACCGAAGATCGAACCTGCGACTCTCAGTACAACGTTGAGCTGTCTGTTGACAGAACCAGCCCTGCAATCGCATTCCAAAGTAGATATAGTTATAACTTTCTTCCCGCCCTCCCTAGTGCATGATGAATAGGGAATTCCCGTAGACCAGCGCACCGTATAATGTATATATTGAAAGCAGTGACTGCGTGACGTAAGAGGAGCAGAGTTGAGACGATGAAGCCGGCAGTGTAGAAGGGTGGCTATTGTAGTTGTTCTTTGTAAATAAATTATTCCATGCTGTGTTTTTGAACCCACACATGTGCTTTAGTGAATTCATTAAAGTATTTCACAGTATATTACATCGATTACATGCCTTGAAATGGTGTGTTTTTTCCCCTCTGTAAATAGAATGTAACGTACGCAATACATCGCTGCTCACATATTCTAAATTACATAGACTGCACAGCGTGGATATATATATATATATATATATATATATATACACATGGCCGTCGCTAGGAGTTTTTCCAGGGGGGGGGGGCAAAAATTTTCCAGGGGGGGGGGGGGGGGCAAATAACAACTTTATGACATTTTTTAAATGTAAGGGGGGGGGAGCAAATTCCCCCTCTTATAAGGCCTTTTTTTTCAAAATGTAGGGAATACATTATGTAGCATGTTGTACACAAATATATAATTGTAAGAATACGCCCATGTATATACAGTCGATTCCGCTTAATTGGGCTTTAATTTGGACACATCGGGACCGAGGCTTTTTGTCCCGATTAAGCGGCTGTCCCAATTAAACATGTAAATTTACTAATGGCTTCTTGGTTTGGTTTCTTTGAGATTTGTCCCAATTAAGCGGTGTCTCAATTAAGCGGAATCCACTATATATATATATATACATATATATTGGCATTTTCGAAAGCCGCCATATTTGTTCTATTGTGTATCAATACTTAGATGCTAAACAATTCAAAATGAAATTAACAAAAAAACAGCTTCATTTTTTTTTCATTCATTATCAAGAGAAATTTTCACATATCGGTGCGCTTTCTGGATGACCTACATTCTGGTACGCTGCTATGTGGTGTGGTTGCTGTCATGGCCACTGGAGTGAGATGTGTACATTTGTATGAAGTAGAGCTGAAAGGTTATCAAAAGAAATACAGGTATTTATTTATCTTTCTTGTTTTTTTAATTCATTTTTTTTTTGCATACATCTTGGAGCTGGTTTTTTGCTCGACTTATGATATTTGGCTATGAACATAATACCAAATGCATTTTTTTTAGTTTACTTTTGCTTAATTGCTGGTGTCAATTTTGGTCTTGAATTACTTATGTCAAAATAACAAGAGAAGAATACTATTTTATGAAGGAGTAAAAATAAATAGGTGTACAATTTTGTATTTTTTTATTTTTAGCAGTATCGTCATGCCCAATTTTCAGAATGGTTTTGAAATAGATGGCTGATGAATTATGTATGAGAATGTTCTAAAATCGGCACCGAAAAATACAATAAGGCTGTGGCACATGGCCCTTATACATGGTCCGCCATCCACTTCCGTGTTAGTACTATATATATATATATATATGACAAACCACCAATACAAGAGATATAGATTTTTTTAAAAAGGAGTAGTTTGCCCTTGGCATACATCTGTGGACGTCTGCTATGATATCTAAAGAAATTTAATCGGAGAGTATCACAAATTATTTTGGCATGTTTTGTGATCTCTCCTTCCTGGTCTGAGAGACATACCATGAAAAAAACCCATTACTTGCGAGGGTGGTGGTACTGTGGTCAATGAGGACTATCCGAGACCGCAGTATTCACAGCTGGCGGAGGTGACGGATGTGGTCGGCACACAACACCCTTCCTCTACGTCCCACTCAAGCACACCTGCGCAGCCTGCCATTTCGGGCTGAGGGTACAGGCACACTACATCCTTCCCTCTGTCCGAGTGGCAGGAAAAACCCCTTTCCTTGCCATTCTGGTCGATCGGCAGCACACACACCCTGCTCGTCTGGCCAGTTTGGGTAAGGATTAAAACCCATCTTTCTGCCGTCCCTGCAGATGATAGCGGGCACACTCACCCCGCCGCTCTGTAGGCATGGCAGACGTGCATCAGCGCCGCCAACAATGCTGGTGTGGTAGGCACACTACACCCTACCATGCTGGCAATGGCGGCGTTAAAAAAAAAAAAAAAGTTGAAAAAAAAAAAAAATCTAAAGAAAACGAAAAGTTTCTCAAACTTTTGAGTACAGTGGACCGTTATAAACATTTTTTTTTAGGATCAGAGCCATGGTAGAGATTGCAATGCACAGCCCCATACGACCCCCATGGTGCACATATACACACACACACACACACACACATACACATATACACTGAATAATTTCCAGATTATGTGAAAATTAAATTGATTTCATTTGTTGAAGTGTAAAAATCAATTCCTCGATGCCAAACTTCCTCCCCTCAAGCCCAACCCATCAATCATTTGATTTCCGTCCATGTTCAAAGTTCAAAGTATTTTATCGATTTCAATTTTGCTGATATCTATAAAACATACAATTGCAAATAAGAAAATTAAAATAATAATAATAATAATAAAACAACAACATGAAACTCTACCAACTGTCCTTTGTCAGAGGCGTACCTAGGGTGGGGGAGGGGGTCCCATTTCGAAAGTCCCCCGGGCCCCAGCTTGAGGGGGACCCCAAAATTTTTTACATTATATATTAAGTACATTATCTCATGTCATTATGTCGAAAGTCAAAATGCAGGGGCCCCCAAAGAGACCAAGCCCCCCCGGGCCCCCAAATCCCTCGGATCGGCACAGTCCTTTGTATATAGTTACAAAGCCGTAATTAGCTTTTGTGGCGCCCGGTTCGACTTCAATTTTTTCCCCCGCCCTCTCCCCTCTCCTTCCAATCTGAAAAATTGTAAAACATTTAACACCTCTCATTTGGCGCCAATCCGCACTAACCCTTCCTATGCTACAGTAATGGGTGATCGGCCGCACAATCCGCACAATCCGCACTAACCCTTCCTATGCTACAGTAATGGGTGATCGGCCGCACAATCCGCACTAACCCTTCCTGTGCTACAGTGATGGATAATTGGAGTAAACCACTCCTGCTATTGTACCGTTTTTTTTTTTATTGAATTCCCGCCCAATACCTCAATTCAAACCATCAACTTTTGTAGCACTCAAGAATGCCCTCGTTTACTACTGGAGCTGAGGGTGGGAGGATGTTAATACTAATACACACACGCGCGCGCACACACTATTATCTTTAAATGAAAAAAAAAATTCCGCCTTTACGTCGCATAAGAACATACGCGGCGTTCGTTTTGTTGCCAAAACGCGTGACAAACACACACACACACACACACACACACAAACAGGGGATGATGACGTACGTCTTAGTGCCCGCAGGCCAACGCATTCTGGCGACCCTACTTAGTCTACGCCAGTGAATCATAAAAGTCATTTTTTTTTCTTTTTAAACGTAGGCCACGGATGTTTGGTTAGTTGACTTAATTTTTTTTTTATTTTTATCTGTGCTAATTATAATATTTTTTTTTTTTTGTAATCGTCGTCGTTGTAACAGAGGTCAGAGCACACGCAGAGATAACACACAGCCCTGTGTTCATAACACAAAAAAAAATACTCTCGCCTGCCATCTGTGGCTGTGTTTGTACAAGAGAAAGGTGACATATGAGAACGGTGGTAGAAGGTGGTTCAATCAGACGAGGAATTTTGGTGTTATTTCCTACATAAATGCATTGTGAGATACAGATGTTCTAATTTTTGTTTCGTCTATTGAACAGTTCAGGTAGGCGTGTCCTGGTTTGTCTTTTTAGACTTATATTGTTAAAAAAAAATTTTTTACCAGCGTATAAAAGAATGTGTATGTATTTATTAGAGGGTGTATCGTTATTTGTGCGATGTACTTGTGTATCTTTGTGCGATGTATTTACGCAATACTGTGTACTGTGCGTATTTATGTAAAGATATATATATATATATATATATATATATATATATATATATCACGCCGACCGTTATATATACTTATTTATATATATATAATCAAAATATAGATTTTGATAGACCGAATGACAGGATGACAAGCAGCAATATGACAGTCAGGCATTCAAATAATAATTAGACCTATACAGAAATAGACAAAAAAAAAGATTATTTTTCAGGGAGATTGGGTGGGAAAACAGACACGCGGTGAGATAAACACGCATTGAGATAAAAACGCGACAGACACGCGGAGAGATAAACGCGCTTAACTTCCAACAGCGGAGCCGTTCTGAACGTCAATCGAGGCTCTGCCCTATGCAACGATCCATTATATTATAGGATGAGTTTCCGTTCTACGCATAATCTTATCGAAATATTTTTTTTTTGAATCAGTGGCTTCAAAAGCTTGCAGTCTAACAATGACACAGAGTTACGCTATTTACAGTGAGTATTGTATTTTGAATCAGTCGCTTCAAAAGCTTGCAGTCTAACAATGACACAGAGTTACGCTATTTACAGTGAGTATTGTATTTTGAATCAGTCGCTTCAAAAGCTTGCAGTCTAACAATGACACAGAGTTACGCTATTTACAGTGAGTATTCAGACAGAGCGGTTAATATTTTTTTTTTGGATACGTGTACTTGTTAGCTACTTAAGGATGCCAGTGTCAAGGGCGCCAGCTACGCGCTCTCTACAACTCTTTACCACTCGCCGCCACCCGCCCCCCCCCACATAACTTTATTTAGTAAAGTAAAAAAGGGCGCCCTCCTAAATATGGGCGGGGGGGGCGTTCAAGGTATACTAATGCGCCCGTCGTATTGTCCTTCGGAAGGGCTTCGCTATCAGACATACATATAGACTGAGAGACAAACAGATAGACTGAGATACATACAGATAGACTGGGAGACATACAGATAGACTGAGAGACAAACAGATAGACTGAGATACATACAGATAGACTGAGACAAACATATAGACTGAGAGACATACAGATAGACTGAGAGACAAACAGATAGACTGAGAGACATACAGATAGACTGAGAGGCAAACAGGTAGACTGAGAGACATACAGATAAACTGAGAGACATACAGATACACAAACAGACATACAGATAGACTGAGAGACGAACAGATTTAAGAAAGCCGCTGATAGCTTTAATACTCTTTAATACTTTTTTTCAGAGTCAACCAGACGTTTGCATGATGGCATAAACTCAAACCAAATTTGGTGGATAACATAACTTCTTAAGACTTTCTTGAAATTGGATATACAAGCGAATGGCAGGGGGGGGGGGGGGAAGATCGCTCAATTGAGGACTTGGTGGTAAAGAGGAAAAATGATCCCCAGTTTGTAAATATGAGTAGAGTGGTATGTCAATGAAGAAAATGTTTACAATACCGTACCCTTGGAAACATCGCAAAGTTTACCTGTCGATCAGCGTGATCACACTGTGCATGGTCGTTTACAACATTGGTTCTCACACATGGAATGTTAACGACACCATTCAAACAATGCCTTATAACGTAGAAGGCAACTTGAGAACTTTCAACCAGTCATTCAATTTAATCACCGGATATGTGTCTGAAAGAGGAAGATTAGACGGTGCTGGGAACATTTCAAGTAGCAGACGTGAAAACGTTCCAGGTAATGATAAGAATTCGTTGCAGGTATTGAAAGAAGGCAGAATTGACCCAGCCACAATTCGATTTTTATCGCAGCCCATTATAAATTATCACGAATTTCAATATATTCACAATCACTGGAATTTTTGTCATATTCATGAACCGGAAGTTCTTATCACCGTGCCGTCTGCTCCGTCAAATTTTGAAAGGAGACTTACCGTCAGAAGCAGCAGACGTGAGTTGTTAGCCAATGACAGCTCGTATAATATCAAAATGTTGTTTTTCATTGGTCGGACAAGCTCTGAAGAAGTTCAGCAGAAGATAGATCTGGAATCGAAAGAGCACGGCGATATTATTCAGGAAGAGTTCGACGATACCTACCACAATATCCGATACAAAGCGGTATCGATACTGAAATGGGTCAGCACGTTATGTCAGAACATCCGATACGTCATACGGACGGACGATGACGTCAAGATAGACGTCCCTCCGATGATCGAAAAACTCCGGGCGACGAGCTCGCAGCACGACAACTTCATCCTGGGCGAGGTCAAGTACGGCGACGTCCCCGCTCGCCACCCTCGCAGCAAGTGGTATCTTCCCAAAGCGGAGTTCCCAGACTCCAAGCTGCCCCCTTACGCCCTAGGCGGCGCATTGGGATACCCCATCTTGACGGTGCAGCTCCTGCACCAGGCGGCCCTGCGGGTTCCCCCTGTCTGGCTGGACGATCTGTACATCACTGGGATATGCGCCCCGAAGGTCGGAGCCAGGCTGATAACGGACCCAGCTTTTAAGTTTGAACACACCTCACCGTACCATTTCGTATGAGACCAATCGTATGATTCATTGTTGACATTGGAATCTCCACCAACTGTGCAGTATTTCGCAACATTGTATGTGTGTGTGTGTATCTCAAACTGTTCTGATTATGGAGTATGGGCCTATGTATGATAGGTTAAATGTATTATTTATTCCTTAGAATGTTCTGTACCCTGCAAAACCTTTGCGGAGATTTATATCCCCTTAGGCTATGTTAATTTTGGTTTCGGGCAGATCCGATTTATTCATGATTGTATTTTAAACTGGAATACTGTTGCATTAATTCTTTACTTTCGATTTAACGCAGAGCCCAAATCGCTTTTATATATATATTTGAATAATAGATTAATTTACATAGACACTGTACTTTTGAAAAACTGAGTAAATGTAAGTAAAGTTCCCCTAAGGGGCCCTTCACACACATATATATAAAACTCAAAAATGTCTTTTTTTTTAATTTTACCCTAACTTCCCCCCCCTTTATATAACATTATGTAACACGTGTGTGATATAAAAATATATATAATATGTGAACGGCCCCTAAGCCCCTACTGAAAGTCGTAGGGACAGAGGAAGTGTAGAATTTATCTGTTACGATAACCCTCGGGCATATGAAGGGATTGTGTGCAGCTAGCACAAGCGTACAGTCGCCTTTATTCCTCCAACTTGAAGTCAGGTACCCATCAAAAGTCGGGTGGACTTTGGAAGTCTTTCAACAAGACCTACTATTCTATGGGGCCCCCCTTTGACCATTCGCCACCAAACGAATGGCCTCTAGTCTCATAAACTCACCTATGTCTAAGTCGTTTTATAGCATAGCATATTATTGAATCGGGTCGAACCCGTAACCTCTTAGATCGACAGTCGAGCACTCCTCGGAGGCACCACGGGGGTTTAGGAGGGGGGACATAGGTAGTCGAAAAGGCTGATAATCTGAAATGTTTTATCCAGATCTAGATATTTTTTTCAAGTAATATAGATATAATAAATGCTATAAAATGATAAAACTTACAAAATATTTTTTTTTATTATTTATAATATTTATTTTCTGTATATTTAATATAAGCGAATTATTTAAAATAAAAGAAATTCTGGATAATTATTTGGGAAAATAGTTGGCAGCTCTGGTGGGCGTCTACTCTCGTTGGTATTTGAACCGCATGCATCTCAGGCTTAGAACCAAAGAATTACATGACACATGATACATGATACATGCATGATACAAGCAACTTAAGTCAATATATCTTTGTTTACGTTGGTCGTTGTGCGTCTAGTGTGACACAAGTTAAAAATAGTAAACGTTTGTATTATTTCATGAGCAATTATTTTTTTTATTTCCTGTCTGGTGTTAGATTCACTGTCTTTAGTTTTACGAACTGTTACTAACTGGGTATATTTAAACATTTATCCAAGCCTATATATGCTATCTTACACCCCTCCTGGTATATAATCAGACAGATAGATAGATAGAGACAGAGAGATAGATAGAGACAGAGAGGTAGATAGATAGGTAGATAAGAAGAGAAATAGATACATAAAGAGATAGATGGACAGAGAGATATAGGCTATACATAGAGAGATAGATGCACAGAGATATAAATACCGTACATAGAGAAATAGATGCATAGAGAGATAGATACACAAAGAGATAGATACACAGAGAGATAGCTACACAGAGGGATAGATACACAGAGAGATAGATACATAAAGATAGAAAGACTGGATTGTTTTTACCTCGACAATGACATTTACATTGCCCGACTGGTAATAAGAGCTATTTAGGCCAGATATATTAATTTAAGTCAATTCAATATTATGGCCGATGGTTTTAATAATATATGAACGTAAAACCTTTTATCTGAAGTGCGCAACATGTTACAGTACTTATTGATATTTTCAAATGAGTGTATATGAAAAAAAAATATAAAGAATAAAAAATGAGATTTATAACATCGACAAATAGAGAGCTCTAGGTATGTAACAGCTGGTCATCATGGTGGCGTACTAATACTAATCATGATATCAATTTGTTCAGCAATATGGTTTTATGAGACGAAAAGTGCTCATCGTGAAAACAGGGTTCACAGACATTCGTTACTTAGATATAGGTCAGGAAGACAGGATCATGTATCTATCATTTCAAATAAGTTCGCGTGTTTACCAAATAAGGTCAGAGGGTAAATTTAGAAAAAAAAAACAGGATAATATAATAGTTAAATCAAGAGTTCAGGGTTAAATCTCTGGTTGTAGAGTGTTTATAATCTCTAGAGACTCAAGCTAAGGACTTAACATATGATACCCTCCTAGTCATTGTTCCAAGAGTAGGAAGGGCACCAACAGGTCAACCAACTTTCCTGACACAGATAAATCACCGAACCTAACTGAAGGTGGCAAAGGGCGCTAACCTTATAGTGGGTATTTTTAAACCAGCCAAGCAAACCATTTGGAGGGTTGTTCTAACACAGTGGTCCCCCAACCTTTTTTTCTCGCCGCGGACAGGTCAGCAATAGATAATTTCACCGCGGCCCGCTGGAAGGAAAGGGGGGGGGGAGGAAGCGTTGATTATGCCTTGTCCATGGTAAGTCACGCAGTCTAGAGAGAAATAAATAAAGAGGAAATAGTTTAATGTTTCTTGGGCGGCCCATTAACCTTCGTTCCACGGACCGGTACAGGTCCGCGGCTCGGGGGCTGGGGGTTGGGGGTCACTGCTATAGCATAAATATATATATATCCCATAATTACATAGCCATGTTCTTAAAGTGTCTTTCTAATAAAAGATTGCACAACATTTAACTCTCGTAAAATATGTTTTTTATAAATGGTCTCAGTGACGTCACTAACAATGGGTGTGTGTGTGTGTGTGGAAAGGTGGGGGAGGGGCGGCGGGCGGTGGGGGAGAGAGAAAAATTTTGCCAACAAAAATGTGCGAGAATTCCTTCATAAAATGGCATGACTATTTCACCTGTCGGGACCATTCAAGTCCACACCCTCCCCCTTAGAAAATTTTCATTGTAATAACACACCCCCCCTCACCCCCACCCCCCCCACCCCATACGTATTTTTTGTTTACTCATGTAGCCAAGAAGTAGTTGATAGTGGAAACTATTGGTCTTAATATTAGTTTCTTTTACCGCCATCTTTATCTTTATTTCAATCTGCCTCATGTTTGACCCTTCACCTTTTAAACACGATTTTCAAAAATGTCCATGAATAATTAGAAATTTTGTCTACATAATATTCTAAATAAAAAAAAAACATTTAAAAAAAGCTGTGCCATTCATAGCACACAACATATAACTGTGCCATACATACATAGCACACAACATATAACTGTGCCATTCATAGCACACAACATATAACTGTGCCATACATAATACGCAACATATAACTGTGCCATTCATAGCACACAACATATAACTGTGCCATACATATAACACGCAACATACAATTGTGCCATTCATAGCACACAACATATAACTGTGCCATATATACACGCAACATATAACTGTGTCACACATAATACGCAACATATAACTGTGCCATACATATAACACGCAACATATAACTGTGCCATACATATAACACGCAACGTATAAATGTGCCTTACATATGTCCCCGGGCGCCGAGGTTCAGGTGGCGCCAAATGGTATATTTCACATATTATATTATATGGTTTTCGAATGGGTATGGGGGCGCTAAAAAGGTATTAAAAAGGTAAAATGCCCCGGGCGCAAGTAGCCTTGCCCCCCCCTTCCTACGCCTCTGCCATACAGACAACACAAAATCTAACTGTGTCATACATAAAAGTGTAATGATGACACACAATCTATAAATGCGCCATACACATCACAATATAGTGCAGCTCTATCTTTCAGAAGACTATAAAAACTATATTTTAAAAACTGCCACTTGCTTTTGCTGTCACTCAGGGGAGGGGGGAATTGTGTATCGCTTTAGTAGTCTGAAGGGTATGAATAGGCCGGCATTGTATATTTTTCGCAGCGGGAGCCAATATAGAACGCTAAGCCACTTGCTCACTGGCAGCTATGAACGCCTTTGTGTGTCGTAAAATACACAAGTCCAGACAGCATTCAATGCTGGGTTAAAGGCGTTCTTTAAAAATCTACTTAATGTATTCTTAGACGAATATATATATATATATATATATATATATATATATATATATATATATGTTCGACTTTATGTATTAAATACCACCCGGATGTATTGCAGCCTCTTGGCACCATTATACGTTGTGCCTCTTGGGTCGGACACACACATTCTCCTAAATACACACACACATACACAAGAATTATCCGATAGATAGATAGATATATACATACATATATAAATAAATAGATAGATAGACTGACAGACAGACAGGTAGATAGATAGATAGATAGATAGATAGATAGATAGATAGATAGATAGATAGATAGATAGATAGATAGATAGATAGATAGATAGATAGATAGATAGATAGATAGATAGATAGATAGATAGATAGATAGATAGATAGATAGATAGATAGATAGATAGATAGATAGATAGATAGATAGATAGATAGATAGATAGATGCTCACACCATTATACACATAAGTGATCTTCCACTAAAACACACACACACACACATATACATATATATATATATACATACATACATACATACATATATTAACCAGGTCTTATGTTAAGTACTTCAGTCGAACAAACAAAACAAATAAAAAAAAACACCAAAAACGTAAGTCATAGATTCACCAGCTGACTTTATTTGAAAGACACAAACGTGTCATCTAGCTACCTCTCCTGACAGGCTACAATTGATCGGTGCTGATTTCACAATTTTTACATAATCGTGTCACAAAAAAACAAGGCTAGCGTTTAGGATAGTGTGCACAGTGAATTTCACTATTGTCCAATAGGTATTTTGTTTAAAGGTATAGAGAAAGCGTGTGTGCACAGATCCGTTCTTATACATAGGCTTACATGGCGAGCGTCTAGAACCCCCTCCCTCTCCCCCCCCCCCCCCCGCCGCCAAAAGAGGCCCTTTCCTGTACTTTTATATATATATATATATATAATACAGTGCCTCTTCAAAGTGCCGTGCAATCGTATAATAAAGTGAATTTTTTTTTCGGCGACCCACTTGAAATAAGTTGTGGGTTGGCAATAAACACTTTTAGAGCAAACGCAGTAGAAAAAAAAGAAAAGAATTTCAGCAACTTTCAACCGCACATTACATATATTTTTTTTTCTATATATATATATAGATAGATAGATAGATAGATAGATAGATAGATAGATAGATAGATAGATAGATATTTAGATAGATAGATAGATAGATAGATAGATAGATAGATAGATAGATAGATAGATAGATAGATAGATAGATAGATAGATAGATAGATAGATAGATAGATAGATAGATAGATAGATAGATAGATAGATAGATAGATAGATAGATAGATAGATAGATAGATAGATAGATAGATAGATAGATAGATAGATAGATAGATAGATAGATAGATAGATAGATAGATAGATAGATAGATAGATAGATAGATAGATAGATATACAATTCCAGTGTGTATTGTGTTTGTTTTGTTGGTCAGCTAGTTGCATTTCATTTGCGATATTCCTTTTCTTCATAATAATAACACAGAGTTATATTAATTCCGTTTATTCTCCCGTCAGGAACAGGGGGAAACACAAAATCCGTGTTACCTGTGTCCTCTGTATCAAAGTACACGTACTCTTCCTTGTAGGCCATTCCCTCAACCCTCTGGCATGTCCCACCGTATCGGTACAGGTAGAAAGGTGAGTGGCGAGGCAGGACAATGGGATGGTCTGGACTGCGGTCACTTCGACAGCAGAAATATAATAAGTCAGAGCTCGTGTTGTCCGTCCTCTCGCCCGCAACCACTCCTGAAAAGTCGTCGTTTTCCTCGTCAAACTGTAAGTACCCGCTGGAAAATCTAACAGGACAATTTCCTTTTCTGTTTATGCAGTATGAACCTTTGGGCCACATGCCTGAAGGCGTACCATCATTTCTAACACAGAATCTTAATGTTATGAAGTTGTTGCCGTTTTCCAGAGATTTCACCGGTGACTGAAGGTGTATATTAGAACTTAGATGGTCATTATTATCTGTGCCCTCTGTGTGATATTTTCTATAGCCCTCTGACCACTGCCATTTTTGAGTTCGAGTAACTGGACACCCAGACATAGATTTCAGCAGGGTATAACTTCCTTCAGGCCATTCAGATAAGTTAATATCGCTCTGTCCTTTACTATGATTTGCTTTTCCGTTTTGCAATTGATTTACTGTACTTTCCATACTAATCTCTTTTTCTTCCATTGCCTTTAATGATTTAGCTAATGATTCGAATTTTTCGGTAAAGACTTGTATATTATTAAGCAAAGTATTTTTGTTGTCTGTTGTGATATCTTTTAATCTATTAAAAATGTTATCATTCTCTGTCATTTTACGATTAATATTGTTTATATCCTCATGCACGCCTCGGAGTGATTCATTTATCGATGTTTCAATTTTAGCAACATCAATTTTTACGTCATTTATTGACTGCCTTTGTGTGGACTCGAAACTAATTATTCTTTTACCTTGCAATTGATTTTCGTCTTCTAACTGTTTCAAAGCGTTTTTAACTTCATTTCCCGTGTTTATAATTTGATGTAAAGTGGCGTTAATACCAGACAATAAATCTCTCATTTGTTGACTGAATATCTCAAAATTGCCTTCAAGCTGCCCGTAGTAATGAGACAAAATATGTGTAGTGAACTTCAAATTCTGAATGTCTTGTCTTCGACTGCTTATCTCTGCATTCAATGTTTTATTAACGTGTTGCATTCTAGAGGCTAACTGTGTGTTTAGTTCCTGTATAAATTTTTTATTACTTTTTATGACCTCTTCTAGTTGTTGGGTTTGGGCCATGGTCTCAATGGCTTGCATGGTCACGAATCTTTCTAAAAGTTTATTAAGATACAATAATAGATTTGTGATTCCGGTGTCCTTCATGGGTTCGTCCTTGACTGGTCTTTCTCGGTCTTCCAGGTATCTGTAAATATCCTTGTCTGCTTCATTGCTGATGACAGCACTTAATACTCTTGGTTCTTCCTGAAATACACATTTATATATATATATATATATATATATATATATATATATATGTTATACAGCCATGCGCTCTGTTGTTTTGGGAATATTCGTTTTTAAATAGACATGACCAACGAGTGTGTTATGAATTAATTTAGTAATATTTTCAATAGTCTGAGTTTGAATCACGTCCGTTTACGCACCGGGCGAATGACTGATTAAAGGGGAGCAACTTGTCAATGTAGGGTTAAAAGTGCAAGAGATTTAAAAGAAACATAATCCACTGACTGGATCACTCCCGTTATCTCCCCTTTATTACAGTAATTGCAGTTTAGTATGTATCAAAGTAACGTCATACCAGAGAATCAGTGCAGGCAAACGTAGCGAGGCATTTGAGCCTTCTGATAACATCGGGCGCATAATACGGCAATGTCAGTGTCAGGTGAGACTGTGACACGTTCTCGGCCTCGGAGATGACGCCTTTGGCATATTTGACACTGGGGTCCTTTACGTCGACGTCATAGGAGTGGCATAGCTGTGCCAAGGTGCCCCATGTGTTCTGTGTGTGAAAGTTAATAAAATAAAGAATAAAGCACAGCAATGTAAGCTCAAAGTGTTTCAGGAAGTGTGAACATTACAAAAAGAAATGGTACATGTTATTTATTCAGATTTTTGCACTAAGGTAAAATAGAACAATAGAATGCAAAAAGATTTTCTTCAGTGAGTCTTAGTTAATATGCTCTGTGTATTGTGATATCCCTGAAATCTCTTAGAGCCTATAAGCCACCACTGGAATTGTTGTTTTTATGATGCCCTTCTTTTATTCTCACCATAGCCGATAGTGCAATGGCCAAGAAGGCACCACGGGAGACAGGGCGGGGACTTTAGTTATATTCTGAAATATCGATCAGACATGGTGGAGATGGAACCAGGGACCGTCAGATCGATAGTTACCATATTATGGTCTGTTATCTCATCAATTTAACCTTATCTTGATTTTAAAAATAGCCCATCAGCCTTTCCGAGAATGAATACTTCTAATGGACATAACACACCCACACACTAGCAGTTTGAGAGTCCCCCCCCCCAGACATAGCAGTGCATATGTCTAAGTACACGTTTCAGTGAGTCGAATCAATGGGCTTAATGGGTGCCCACGCGTGCCAGCTCAGTCTACACTAACTGGGCGCCAGTGTCTGTGTGGCGCCTAGGGATTTAACAACGCCATTAGGATTGGAGGAGTAATAGTTTTAAAGGGCGTCGGAGTTTGGCTCCCACTGGGCAACGTACGACCGTTCTGATCGCATTTCATATTTTGATTTATTTTTATCGACCTCTCTATATATATGTTATAGGCAAAGTGTGAAATGCCGGCATTCTATAGAATGCCTAGGCATTGTATAGAATGCCTGGAGATTTTAGGCAAAGTATAAAATTTTTAAATTGTGCATACTTTTCCTAGGCATTCTATACAATGCCTAGGCATTGTATAGAATGACTAGTGTCGTTTTGGCAAAGTATAAAATTTCTAAATTGTGCATACTTTTCCTAGGCATTCTATACAATGCCTAGGCATTGTATAAAATGACTAGTGTCGTTTAGGCAAAATATCAGAAAAGAACAACAAAAGCCTTTATTGATAAAAACGTATTTTAATATGGAATGAATGCAAAATAAAGCATATGATGTTCATACCGTAAAAAAACAACGACATCAGATTGAAGTATTTGCTTCAGCAGGTAAGTCTGGATTAACACTTAGAATTGTACTGTACTTAATTTTCTTCTTTCTGACAAAACACTTCATATTTTGGTATTTTGATCTGTCATGTTCATATTTCACGAATTAGTGAAAAATTGATAAATAATGAAAAGATGTTGTTTCTGGTAAAAACAAGCAGAACACAACTGGAATGTGCTACTTGTTGCAGCAGGGAAGACTAGAATGGCATTTTGAATTGCATTTAATTTTTCTTTTTCACACAAAGACACCTCATAGTTTGGCATTTCGTCTTGCATTTACATCTGACGAATCCTTGGCCGCTTCCTGTAGACTGAGAAGTAGCAGCAGATCGGAGAGCTATTTCAAGGTCAGGAACGTCTTCCGCTTTTATTAAATCTTTTGGACATACGGTGAATTCTGATCTGGCATATAGCTGCTTCAAGATTCCATGTGCAGTTCCAAGGCGGTAAAAGCCATCTTCTGTCATGCTCATAACAACTGCCAACAGATTTCGTGAGTCTCCCCGCCCTTTGTCAACATCGGGAATCGCCACCTTAATTTCCCTAATTACGTCACAGTCTCCTTCATAATAGTTCTCACCAAAGGAGCGCCCCCTGGTCGTCATGGTACCTAAACTGTCCGTCGTCGCCTCCTGGTCTACTTCAAGAAACGTCACTCCTTTGCTGTTTACTACTCTATTGTTTTCTGACCACCTTGTCCTAAGTCGTCTGTCACCTTGTCAACCATTATTTGCATTACTCCTACTTCTGATATATCTTCTTATCTTACAACGTCGAAGGGGATTGTCTGTCTCTAAATCTACTCTAGTTCCTAACAAGGCCAGTTACATACTTTGCCGAACGGGTACTCGGCATTCTATAGAATGCCTAGGAAATGTATGAAATAGCAATTCATTTCATACTTTGCCTGAAAAATTTAGGCATTCTATACATTGCCTAGGCATTCTATAGAATGCCGGATTTTACACTTTGCCTATAACATATATATGTCTTTTTATGTCCACCATTATGGAAATTTTCTTTTTGTTTTGTTTTTTGTTTTAATTCAACCTGAGTGAAAGACCCTCCATCAACACAATACATAATTCATCACTCACTATACCAGAAATGGGCAAACTAAAGCCCGCGGGTTAAGTATGGTCCGTCTATTTTGTTTGGAGCGGCCCGCAATCGTTAACATCCACCTAACACGTTCAGCTTTAAGAATATATTTTTATTTGTTTCATATAAAACATTCCATCAAATCTGCTCACGTACCAGCACTTCTGTCAAATTTAAGAACGCATTGTGGCCGACGATTCAAAAATTGTGCCCACCTTTGCACTGTTAAATTTTTTCTTTTTTTTTATTTCAAACGCAGGGCTGTTATCAACTTGTGCTACTATATGTATCTCTAAAAAAAAAAAAAAAGTATAGTTCCCTTAGCCCTAACGGCCCATCGGGGCAGATGAAGTGTAGAATTCACCTGTTTCTATAACCTCGGCACATGAAGGGATTGTGTGGTTAGCACAACGCCCAGCCGCCTTTACTTCCCCAACTTAAGTCAGGTACCCATTTAAAGCTGGGTGGACTTGTGGGACGACTTTGCACCAAATTTCACCTGAAAAAATTCCATGGGCCTCACCGAGGATCGAACCCAGGACTCTCAGGTCGACAGTCGAGTATCTACACCACTCGGCCTTCCGTCCCACGTATATATCTCTAGCCAGTTTTTTAATGTGCCACAATCCTTCATTAATAAAGTTATCCTACCACTATTGAGCCTATTTTTAAATACTTCCTCTAATCAATGTATTATGTATGTTAGTCTTTTAGTATAACATTAGGAATTCGGTTCGATAAATTCCAATGTAATGGTTCATAAAAAAAAAGAAGATATACCCACCTGTCTTTCGTTCCTAATTATGTAACAGAATAACACATAATCACATTCTTTGTCTGAAGGTGTTTGTTGAAGTTTGCATGAAACCTCTAATAATAATTGGCTGCCCAGTGAGTCCATGACTCTTCTAGCTTTGAGGCCAACTTCCAAAGAGCACTTGCCAATGATGAGGAAATGCGTCATGGGTATCCATAACAACAGAATAAGTTTCATTTTAAATCTTGTTTAAAACCAGATAAATATCGATCAATGATTCACTATTTATGAAACATGCATTGTAACATTGTTGTTGTCAAATGGTATTGTTAACTTGTGTTTAATCTGGATGAAGTAACTTTCTTTTTTAATCAAGCTTTCATTTAATTAAAGTCTTTCCCCCTTCATTGACCAATACTTTTGCATCCGATGTTTTTTTTTGTGTATGCAGGGCTTCTCAAAAGTGTTGGTCGGAACTATGGTTTATCTTTTTCTCGACGCTTCGCTAATCCTGGGATAACTGGATAAATGTAGGTCTCTTCCTGGGATATCACAGGATAAACTAAATATGTGTGTTTGTAAGTGTGTTTGAAAGTGTGTTTGTAATTGTGTTTGTAAGTGTGTTTGTAAGTGTGTTTGAAAGTGTGCTTGTCTTTAAATGTGTTTTCAAGTGTGTGTTTGTAAATGTGTTAGTAAGTATTTGAATGTTACTTTGTAAGCGTCAGTACATCTGTGTAAGTCAGTATAAAATGTTCATATGTGTGTGAAGTGTAAGTGCATACATATGTGTGATTTTCAGTGTAAATCAGTGAATGTGCTCTAATATGTATGTTTGTATGTATGTACCTGCGGAAGATAAAGTTTGTGTGTTGGAGAATTCGATAGCTTTTTTTTATTACTTTTTTTTTTTTGGTTGAATTTCGGGCACGCGGCCCTAAAAAGGTTCGCCACCACTGATATATTGTGAGACACACCCTTCCCACCCACCCATCCCCCACCCGCACCCATTGTCTAAACCCTTCGAATTTTCGGTCAAGTCAACAAAATGTTTGACAACGATATGGGGGGGGGGGGTTAAAGGTCACAACGAATTGGCGGTTTTTACTAGATCACGTGATGGGCTGTGAAGGGTAATTACGTATCGATCTCTACTCTGGTTGGGCATATGAATTGAATGTGTGACGTCACATGGCGGTGCAGCAGACGTGAGACGACGGTACGTTGTACATGGGGCTAGTATGCTTAGTCGATGTGGCGGGCATTTTATTTATTTTCAAACATGTACCCTCCACAGTATTCATACACTACACAATTGTTTAAAACAAATTTACCGTGTCTATACTTTTATAACTTGGGAATGCATTTTGGTTTTATCCGAAGCGTAAACGCTAAAGTATAAATTGTTTAGTACTTAGAAACAGTGCTCGACTTTAGAAAAAAAACCAGCGCCGGGGATGAAAGAAAATTTCTGCAGAGCCGGGGATAAATGTCTATGGTTTCATTCCCGGCTGGGATATATTAGCTAAAGCAGAGCCGGGGATGACAGTTCTCAATGCCGGGGATATTCCCGGCATCCCGGGCGGTAGGTAAATCGAGCCCTGCTTAGTAAGGTCCTAAATTAGTTTGAATACTAATGAAGAATATTGTGGGGAGGTGACTGCCTGGGGCCCCGACTGCTGAAGGAGGGGGGGGGCTACCCTTATTATCCAAAATGATGTTTGATTGGGGCTCATTCCAGTGGCACAACCTTAGGAGTGGGAGCAGAGGTCGGGTCTCTTACCCGGAATAAAAGAATTAAAAGATTAAAAACCCAAATAATTGTTTAAAAAAAAATAAAAATGTCAAATATTTATAAATAATGTGATATTTTAATACAAGTGATTTTTTTTGCCCCCCCCCCTTTCTGAAAGTTTGGTCTAGTTGCGCCTCTGGCTCCTTCGACGGGTACTTTTGCCAAAGGCTCCCTAATGATTCTTTGTTTCTGCCTGGCGCCCTCCCGCCCGCAATAAAAAAAACAACCTTACATAATCGCTTTGAAGTTAGCTGTTTGTATGTTTAGCTGTTTGTATGTTTAGCTGTTTGTATGTTTAGCTGTTTGTATGTTTAGCTGTTTGTATGTTTAGCTGTTTGTATGTTTAGCTGTTTGTATGTTTAGCTGGGTTCCCCTCTCCCCACCTCCAATGTTAGTCAACACACACACACACACAACTGAGTGCATTTCCTGTTTACTGTGTGGGCTAGTTGTTTCCTCCTAATAACTCCCTGATTTATTAAACTGCTGGAGCAAGCTTTAGCTAGTATTGTGTCGGATGCAATTATTTTTAATGGGCCTTTGATGGCAAATCGAGACAGTGGAGATAATCCCCTTTTTTATTACTGGGCAAGGTTATTTCCCCTGATTTGAACAGCTGTCCAGATTTTCGTTTACATATTTGTTACAAATAGTCCTTAGTGAAATTCTAGTTTTTCTATAGTTTGTATATATCCTCATTGGACGTAATTTTCAAAATCTCACCAAACGGGGTTTAAAATTATATACATAAGAAAAGTTAAGTTCCCTTAGCCCTAACGGGCCGTCGGGGCAGATGCAGCGGGGAAAAAAAAAAAAAAAAAAAAAAAAAAAAAAAAAAAAAAAAAAAAAAAAAAAAAAAAAAAAAAAAAAAAAAAAAAAAAAAAAAAAAAAAAAAAAAAAAAAAAAAAAAAAAAAAAAAAAAAAAAAAAAAAAAAAAAAAAAAAAAAAAAAAAAAAAAAAAAAAAAAAAAAAAAAAAAAAAAAAAAAAAAAAAAAAAAAAAAAAAAAAAAAAAAAAAAAAAAAAAAAAAAAAAAAAAAAAAAAAAAAAAAAAAAAAAAAAAAAAAAAAAAAAAAAAAAAAAAAAAAAAAACCCATCTGTTTCCAGCTACCTCGACACTTCAAAGTATTGCACGGTTAGCACAGATAGTATTGTTGTAACTTTATATATATATATATATATATAATATATATATATATATATATATATATATATATATATATATATATAACTCAAGACACGTGTGTTCAATAACTGTACTAATACTTTTTTTAATTATTACTACAAATTCACTAAACATTTAATCTACAACTAAACTAAGCTAAACTATTAAATCCAGATGGAAAAAATCACTACAGGTGAGTTGAGCGTGTTACGTCTCAGGTATCGAACTCGCTGTGTTAAAAATAACTGCCTAACTGTCCACTTTTTCTCTGGTCACTAACTTATATCAAAGAGTCCGAAGTAGATCCCCGCCCCCTCAAACCAGGTCACGTGACTGGTCTCTCGATGAATCGTCCTAGCGCTGGTTTGAGGAAGGGGGGACTGTTGTTTCACCACTACCACCCCCATCTCTTTATTTTATACACCTGTCCAGGTGATAAAAATGGCGCAGAATCGTGGGTCATTAGGAAGAGGGTTACATCAGTATGTATAAAATATACAATAATACGAACATATGCATGTATTACGTATGTAACGACCTTTAAGAGATCTTATAAACCATGTTCTCTATTTTTATTGAACAGATCAACAAATCTGAGTGAATTCTTTTCGAGTAACTGGTATTTATTCCCTGAAAAAGGTACAGCTATATAACACTTTAAACGTCTTACTTACATAAATAAGTTTTATCTGCATGATATTTCATCACAGAGCTTTTATTTATCCTACACTTTGCACTTCTTAATAAAAGTTGTTTGTTTGCATGCTTCAGAACATCCTAATTGGTTTATCAAATTAAGCTAACAAAATCTAATTCTATTACTCCATATAAAAAGGTAAACATTAATTATTTTGTAAGTGAATTTTTTATTTAATTTCATAGTCAAATAAGATGATTTAAAAAGTCAGACAGTAATAAGCTGAAATCGTGTGTATATAATCGTATATAATGTTTTTGACATGCAACATGGTAGAATAAAATGTTTGACATTCAAAGATATATATATATATACCCTTCAGAAATCTTTGCAGCAGTCTGGTGATGTAAGCTGTAATACTAAAATGGTTTTCACCCTGACTGGCCGAAAATAAGATTCTGTTTTTTTTTTGTACAACTGTCACGTGACTACCATTGCAGGTGCACGTAGCTGCTGTTGTCGTCGTTCACCAGGGCGACATCTACCAGGTTGGCGCACATCCCCGTGATGAAGACGTCCTCCAGCCAGATGGGCTTCACCCTCAGCGTAGCCTGGTACAGCAGCTGAACGGACGCCATGGGCGCGGCCTGGTAGGTGCCCAGAAGG